>JAQFXZ010000627.1:0-17216 GCA_034694025.1 Ceratophysella scotica | reverse complement strand
GGCCGAATGTCTTGAGAACCGTCCCGCACTCTTTTGACAACTCAAACCATGGGTTCCGGACTCGTCAACATTCGCACTACAACGGCAGCAGATGTGAGGCTGGCACAGTGAAGTTCCAAGGCGGAGACCGACTGCGATCCTAAGAGAGTCGTTTTCAAGTAGAGTTCCAAGGTGGGGACTTGGCAGAGCGTTTAGCCATGCTCCGGACTCCTTCGTGGTCACCGCATGGAATCGAGCCAGTGCTGTGGGAGTTGTGGCAGAATCACGAAACACAGCAGAAATTCTTTCCAGAACGGGTTGATCCCAAGAGCGCTGCGAGTTCAAGGAGGGCTCCGTGTCCACGCCCGTGAGTTCGTACCATGCAGCTAGAGCTTCTGATCTGGCAGGGTCAATGATGTGGAATGATTGTTCAAATTGGCCAATATTAGGCATACATTGAGCGAATATTCTTGAAATTGGCGATTATTACCCGAATATTAGGCAAGCATTCTCCAATTTTGCCAATATTAGGCAAATATTTTTCATGAAAAAAATGTATTCGCTTGAAATTCTGCATCCACCCATTCGCCTTCGCCCTTCAACTTCAGCAATTTATTCGTGGTATCCCTATTTAAAACACCTACTAGAATCTTCTCTTACTCTCGTGAGATTTTGTAAAGAACAGTCAGACATTTATAACACTCAAAATTCAAAAATATAGTTTATTAAAATCCCGATTTTTGATAAAAATTGAATTGCTGTTTATGACTTCAGAGGTCTTGAAATAAAAATACAAGAAGTTACGGAAAGATTTATAACAGGAATTAGATATATTTATTTTTCACAAATACGTAAGTCTAATTATTTTTTGCATAATTTTTTCTTGCGATAAATTGCATTTGGTATATCTGAGTATTTAACTCATATATAGAACAATAACAACCATTTATTGGATTTTCAAATAAGAATGCATAACCGTCGTCACATAATATCGTATTATGTACATTATACATTACTTAATGATATGAACATATTCACTCCGCGATCCGCAAGGCACTTGAACAAATAGAAGATCCCTACTGAACAATTCCAAAAAACCCAAGAAAAAAATAAGGAAATCTTTATCGTAAGGCAGGCAGATTCATAATTCCATAAACAACGTACAATTAGCAATGAATATCGCTTAGTCCCAAAATAATCTTATAGGCCCTAACCTAAGTTGAACAAAGATAACACAGAAATGTACAGCTGGTAGCTCCAAGAGCCATTAATTAAAATTGGTTTCTCTTAATTACCCTAAACTTAAGCTACTTGTCAGTTGACAATGGTTTAAATCTGGTTAGTGTGGCTGGAGGAGTGAGGAGTGCATCCACATCTTCATCTTCTCCCTTGTAAGGTTCTGGTTTAGGAAGAGACCAAAATTAATAAAAATAGAACAGAAAAACACTAACTACGAGTAGAATTAAATATAAATATAAATTATTTACTTAATTTAACTTGAACATTTATTATTTATTTACAAATTATTGGAATTTTTGAAGAGAAATTTTTGTTTAAAGAGGCCAAGGATATCTTGAATTTCGGATTTTTGAATCTTGCCTCCAAAATTCAAAGGAAAGTCGTTGTTTTTAAGCGTCAGAAACGCTCCAGGACACAATTATAATGACTCTACCAGACCTACAAATAAGATACGATTATTCAGTCAGATCAGATCATAATTTTAGAATATTATTTTTCCCAAACTTTGAAAGAAACAAAAACTTGATGGATTTTTAGCCATTTTTTATTTAACAAATGGAATTTCGTTCGGGTGTCAGTTTGATGATTATTTTAGAAAATTAATTTAGGATTACGCACTTTTTGGATTATTTGAATAGTCAGTATCATTCTTTTTGGCAAACTCTGCAATCACTTCCTTGTAAATTTGAGGATCCACATTCCGACCCAACATGTACAGAACCCACCAATCTCCAACGGACACTTTTTTGGCTACGGACTCAACGGCCTCTTCTGGAACCATTCGGTTGCGGGCATGCATGAGCCTTGGGCGAAGTTGAGGGAAGAAGATGACCATGGCTCGGAAAACAATGATTAGGGCACAGAGAACGGCCAGGATGATGAACCAGAACCAGAGGAAGATGTACGTCTTCTCGTTCACAATGTTCAGGGGAAGGATACAGATGGCGTCGTGCTTCTCAATTGTGGCAGATGGACCGAACCTAGAAATTAAATAGTCATTTAGGAAATTAGGTCAAGAGGAGGAAAATTCATTAGGTTAAGTGCTCCTTTAACCTGCTTTGTTAATTTCAATCAAGATTTGCATTTGGATTTCCAAGGATTCGAAAGGATTTGACTTTGCATTGATACTAGCAAGAATTTGCACTTGCATTTAGGCTAGCAAAGATTTGAATCTGTACTTACGCTAGCAAGGATTTGAATTTGTACTTACGCTAGCACACATATGCATTTGCATTTACCCTAGAAAGGATTTGCATTTGCATATTAATGATTTGCATTTGCATATTAATGATTTGCATTTGCATTTATGCTAGCAAAGATCTATTTTTATATTTGCATTTTATTGACACTAGCATGGATTTGCATCTTTATTATTCACCAGGGATTTGTATTTTTGACACTAGCAAGTATTTGCATTTGTATTTACTCGAGCAAGGAATTGTATTTTTATTGAGACAAGCAAGCATTTGCACTTTTAGTAAAACCAACAAATATTTGTATTTGAATTTGTGGAGAATTCCATCTTTTGCGCAAGGATTTGCATTTACATTGACACTAGCAAGGATTTGCAGTTGCATTTGCACTTGCGAGGATTTGCAATTGCATTTACTCTAGTAGCAAGGATTTGCTTCTTGCTTTGACGCTAGCACGGATTTGAATTTGCATTTGCGAGGATTTGCATTTGCTTTGTCACTAGCAAGGATTTGTATTTGCACTTGTATTTGCATTGCAAAGGTATGCCTTCGGGTTTACAAGGATTTGAATTTGCATGTGACCATGATAGTTAAAATTTAAAATTACGAGTGGACTCAAAATCAACGGTTTTATGTGCTGAAAAGTACTGAATCTAACAAAATTCAGTAGTTTCAACAAAATCTTTCGTCGCATGCTTCAATTTTTCGATTTGATTAAATGATTTTTAATTTAAGTATTATTGTAATAGTCTCAACTTGCTAATTTTTGGATCTATCATAGCCTCATCTTTCAACATGCTTAACCAGTTCATCAAAAATTGCAGAAAAAAATTCCAAACTTAAATCACTCCTGAATTCTCGATTTTCCGTATATTGAAATCAAAATTGTCCGCTTGGAAATAAAAGTGCTAAAAGATGCACCGAAATCTTAGATGTCGAATTATAAATGAACATAAAAATTGTCGTTTTGAAACGTTAACATATATACTGAGATAGACTCTGTAATACTTAGTTTTTCTATAACACATTTTTAAAAAAATCCGTTCCTGATTTAAGGCGAGAAACACGGAGCACCAAGCAAAGCATCCGAGTTTTATGTTTGCACACTTTCCCATGTAATCTTGGAATATGTATAACGATAACGGAGCTAAGCGTCGGTCTGGCTTGGCTCTGGCCATGTGCAAAAATAAGACCAAAATAAACAAACGAAGATAGGAAACCCTTGAGTTTCCCGTAAGCTAAAATCGGAAACGCTGCAGTAAGTCGCCAGAATTGTATCCGACTAGAGCTCCGAAATTCTGTATTCACCAGATTTTATATTCTTCGTTTAACGAATAATTTACTTTGTATTTCATTTCTTACTTTCTGAAAGTGCACTTGGTGACACGAGGGAAGACGTAGATCATGTGATCGAACCGATCCTCCTGGTCCTCATCTCCCAAATTCATCATGACGTTCAGACCGTAATTTCTGAAGTCACCGTTGAAGAACCAATCCATGACGAACATTTGGAAAATGACGTTGACGAAGCAGAGGGCTTCGCAGAACCAATATCGGAACGCGTAGTTGTTGTGTTGCTGCGGAAAAGTCAAAACCAAGACGTAAGCCCATAATTTGTTTTTAAATATCACCGAATTTCTTAAAAATCTAGTCAATTTTTTCATAAACTTACATTTAAATGTTTTATTAGATAATCCACAAGAATTGACTTCTTCGTAGACTTCTCTTCCTCACTGCGGAGGCCAATATTGAGACCGCAAACAATGGTCTTCATGAGTCCGGATTCCCAACTTTCCCATAGCCATTTGGGGAAGTAGCAGAAAATGGCTTGGAAGAACAGAACAAAGCATACCCATTGGTAGTATGTGTAGTGCTTCTGACCTTTCTCGTCTCCGTAATTGTTGTCAACACCCAAATGGGCTACGCTGCCTGCTGGACGGTTGAACGCATCTGTGGAAACGTAATTAAATATTTGTTTAAAATGTACGTCCTTGGATCCTATGTTGGTGCTATGTTCTTTCAGTGTCACGTTTTTTGCAGCATGTTGAGCAGCCAACCAGGGCTGTCAAAAAAGTTTTTAGGTTTGACGAATATGGTGAATGGAGGCAGAAACCGCAAATACCCGAACCTTAAAACTTTTTTGACAGCCCTCGTACATCAGCTGAGGATGCGTTCGCATACGGTAGTAGCTATATGCCTCTCGACGCGCCATGCGCCATATTTTTTAAAAAATTCTACAGAAAAATCAAATTTTGTATTTTTTGGGTGGAAAAATGAATTTAAAGCACAAGTTCGGTTTTGCTAATCTACTGAGGTCAAATGTGGATATAGATTTAATTAGGCGTGCAGCTTCTTACACAAAGATCTAGATAAAAGGATTTACCACGAGATGGCGCAAGATGACTCTATGTTACATAATGGGCAAATTCTGTAATTCTATTTTACGAGCCAAATTGAATACAAAAATGTGGTGTAGACTATGTACACAGAATTTGGTTTTGGGCTGAACTCTGTATTTCCTTGTCGCATTCGACAAAAATATTTGTATTTGGCCTTAATTGGACAAATCTTTCTTGAAAATCGATTCAAATCATCGCTATAGCGATGCTACTGCGGATCATGACGGCAAACGTGCTTTAATGGGTTAATTTGGCATTGAAAAACTAAAACCAATGAAACGAAACAGAAAAACAAGAAACAAGACTCCAGGGACCAACTTTTAGCAAATTTTGTAAATTAGAATTCAGCGTTCAGCGACAATACAAAATTTCGGAAGCGCTGTTCGTGTTCCATCGTACAATACTCTTAAAACTGCTTGGAAACATATTTTAACATCTAAAATACGCCTGGGATTAGTTAACCCTAACTTCTAATTTTTAGGCCTATATTTTTTTTTTAAATCCAATTTTTGGCTAATTTATTCCAATATTTCCATATCACCAGGATTGCGAACTTAAGATGCGTTGCGTGGTAACATGATGCGCAATATACGATTTGCCTAATTTGAAGCCCATTTAGGCACTGTGTTTGTCGATTCACTAATTTCGAATTTTACCAAAACGTTACTATGTCTAAAAATTCAAATGTAAAACCCAATTTTAGAGATCCATACCTGGCATGGTGAACGTGGTCATAATCCAGCAGTACGTATTGACGACATGAGCCGGAACACCGTCCACAATACACCGAATCGGTTGTCCCACAAACTGTGTCATGGTAATAATCATGGAGAAGGCCATGAGGAGCACTGTGGTGAATGTACAGTGAATTCGGAAAATTGGATTATCAATCACAATCTCCTGCCGCTTGAAGTAGTCCTTCAAACCCGTGAACAACGCATACATCTTGAGGCCGTGTAATTTATAACTCAATTACAAAGAAAATAACAATTGATTTAAAAAAAAATCAAAATCGGGAGTAATTTCTGAATAAACTTTTACTAATTGTACTTATTCTTGTAGGAGCACTAGACTTTTTGCTGTGGGCTCTCGCAGCCGAGCCAGATACTGCCTATCTTATGGCCAGAACCGTTCTACTGGGGATGAATTTGGAGGTGGTTTGGAAAATCTGAACGTATCTCTCATCGCCAACCCAACTTCTTAGTTAAAGATAACTTTAACGAGGGAAACAACTAAGGAGGGCATGGGGCTTGGGGGAAACAGAGTTTGCAGTGTTGTCAAGTTGGAGCTGCTGGGCTTTTTTCTTCAGCACAAGCCTTCAGAAGACCAGAATCAACCCCTAGACCAAAATGGGGTTCGTAACTTCACCAGCAGGGAAGAAGGCTTTACCAGGAAGGCAAGGGATGACGACAGACAATATTTCCCAGGACTAGACATTTAGGTATTTAAAATTGTCCAGTTTGAAGAGGTTGCTTGTTGCTTATCGCTTGACCACTGCGAGTAAGCTTTAGTCAGTCCTCTTTGACCCTTACAATTTAAGATAAGACCCAAATTTAGGATTTCGTTTAATTCGACCCTCTGCTCTGGAATCCAAAATACGCCTGAAAAAGTAACCGAAGTTCACTGGCTTGCTCAATTCTAAAACACGCTTCGAACACGATTCTGTGACCTCTGACCTTCTAAAAACACAGTGGGATCGAAATACGAATCAATGACCTTTAACTTTGAGCGACTTTAAGTAAACGGTAAACACGATTCTTGTGACCCCTGACCTTCAAAAATTTAAAATAAGCGCCAAAAATGCATCTGCGACCCCTGACCTTCTATGATCTAGAGTGGTATCGAAATACGACTCAGTGCCCTTTGACCTTTTAGAGTTCAAAATATGCCTTAATCAAGATTATATGGCCCTGACCTTTTCTAATCAAGAGCGATAGAAAGCAAGAAATACCATTCAGTAACGTTCACCTTCTACTGTACAATTTAAAATTACTTGATGCAAACTAGGTTCGGAGACCCTTGAACTATTCATAAGCTTTAAAGAAAATCGTTTGAAACACGAATCGGCGACCTTGGACCCAAGGTCACACACAGTAAGAAATATGATTCTAAACCCATTTTGCTGAGCTTCTGGAATGGTCTTGGAATGAGTATTTTAAAGTTTTACCCTTAGAATCTAGAATCAACCTGAAACAAGGTATTAAGTTAAGACCTTTGACCTTTTAACGACTAAAATGAGCCTGAAACCTGAAATAATTTACTTCCAAAGTCTTGATTGAACCTGAAGTAGGAACTACGACCCTTGACCCTTGCAATCTAAAATGAATGCCAAGTACGAGTTTTTTGTACACCATACACCATTTAATCCATTATATTCTTGAATGAAATTGATGATGCAGGAAACTTTGACCCATGAAAACCTAAGTAAATCAGCAATAGCATTCTGTGATTTTTGACCCGAATAGACAAAATTAGTCTGACAAAATATCTTTTATACCCCTATGACCTTTAGAATCGATGAAGTTCTGAGCATGAGATTGAGATTAGAAACCAATTTTTTAGTTCACGATTGTGACTTGTGACTTGTGACTTGTGACCCTTTGAAGCAAAAAAATTCATAGAGCTTGGCGCATTTATAAGAACCTTTCGGTTCAATTCTCCCAAACCTTAAAACCTATTCTTGAAAATAACTCACGAGGTTCACATTCAAAACCTGGCTTGGCCTGGCCTAGCAAAGCTGGTTCGGTCCCAACCCAAGCTTTGACGTTGACGTTGATTCACTCCTGCATTCTTGGAAAGGTTCAAAATGTAATTTCAAAGCCCTAATCTTCTCCTGTATTGTTGTCTGTCTCACACTCAGTAATGCGTGTATATTGTACTCCAGATGAGATAACAATGCAAAACGTAGAACGCAGTCTCGTGACTGATCTGCTCAGGTCATTCGCACTGCAATGCAAGCTTCGGCCGGGGTTGCATCAGGCAATGCAGGGCGTCGAACGGCTCGCGACAATGAGCTTATTCAAATGCAGAATCCAATATCACATGCACAGCAAAACAGCATCCGGCCTTCAACTTTTATCATTATTGAAATTGAAATTACTGACATTCCAATGTCATCTCACTCAGTTAATGTATGTAAATTGAGAGTTCATGGCTAGAATTGACGAAATTGAATGGCATATTTCAGTATTGAACCAAAAATGCGTCCAGAAAATGCACTAGTGCTTGCACATGGCTTGGCATCGTGTGTGCTCGTCTTGTGACACGTGACACACGTAGCACGTGATTTTGAATTTCAAAATTTAATTTTTTCCAAGAAGATGTCGGTGTGAATAATGAAGAATAACAGAATGCAACTGGATTTCAGCACTGGGTTAAGTGCCATGTCTAAACGGCAACCGCGTACATTGCTTTGTTGCTATGCAGAGAATCCTAATATTCAAGATCAGTGATCCCCAAAAAATGTGCATCATAATTCATTGTGTATGCCAAGAATTATTTCCCACATTATAAACCACGGCACTCATTTTTAAGATTCGTCCAATGTAAAACATAAATCTCGTTTTCCCTGAAGCCAAAATTTAATTTACGGTACATGCTCAATGCAATGCGCTACAAATACAAACCCTGTTTTAAAAAGGCGAGGCCAAGTAAAAGTCAGATTACATTTCCCTTTGAAAGCAAGCTAAAGTCCAGTCCAGTCATAATACCTTAAAAGTCGTAAGGCAGACGTGATCCGATTTAATTCGTAGTATGGCGATGAATCAATACAAACTAGCCGAGATTAAGTAGTTGAGTGTGCGGGTTATTGGTCTGTGTGTATGCTGGAACACGGAGGAGGTATGACACAATACGTCACTCATCCATTGTTTTGGGAATCCTCCCAAGATTATTCCTTGTCATGGACAAGTCATCCCCCATTTCTTGACATCACGGAATATTTTTAGTTTGTCTGACACATCAGACTGAAGAAGCATGGACTAAACTGAATATTCGGGGTATAGCGGATGCGTATGCGTACAGGGCTGCTCACGGCAACAATTTGCATAAGTAATTAACACATTCGGACCGTATTTAAATTCTCGGACGTAAAAATTCATGAAAAACACAGATGACGCATAATAAGTAGGCGGTGAGTCACTCTGCACGTGCGTGACGAAAGAGAGATTTGCTGAGGCCTTTTAGACTTTGGGGCTTCTAAATATAACCTGAAGGAAGCTGGATTGGATGAATGGGGGAGAGCCTAAATGTGTTCAGAAATTAAGATGTGACACATGTGTATGGGCATGGACGTTGGACATTGACATAATGGACAAAACAGATGTGTTAATTTAATACGTTTTCAAGGTTCATAGTTTATCCCTATTGTTCCGTCAAGTTAACAATATTTGAGTTGGAGAGTATTGTGCCATAAGCTATAAGGATAAGTAAATGCATATTATTATGAATTATGGTAGCAAATAAGGAAAGCAGTGGCAGAATTGCGAAAACACTGGGCAAATTCTACCTTTTGCATAAAATATTGCATTTAATGTACCCAGCCTGACCTTTAGAATAAGATGCACTGAATTGAATATGCAAAATGCAACGCGAATGCAAGTCTTTCACTATCTTCACTTAATTCAAACGGATTTGATGCAAAATCTGGGAGATCTTCGAATTTCATATTAAATTCAACCTGAAACAACGTACAATGGGTGGTTCCCCGATTATTAGGCTAAAATACCGGATTTCGAATAGCTAAATAAATATTTTCAGTAGTGACGTGCATTTAGTGAGTTTGCTCATTACTATTAGGGAAAATTTAATTTGGCATTATGCACCATGCTGAATTTCCTTCGAGTGCTAGGGGCAATCAATTTGGTAATGGAATTCGAAATTTTAAAATTGCTTACGTTAAGTTTACCAATATGTGTGCATTTGCATTAAATAGTGACATTTTATTTGATACAGGCTCTGACTATTTACCGAGCAACAACATTCCAATGGGACGACGGAAAACGTGCGGAATTAAACCAGTGTTTCACAAACCACCGGAAGTTGGTTTCATGGATCAATTTAGTGTGTAAGTCGTTAGACATTCAATCCTAATCATAAAATAATGCTCCAATAATGTATTTGCATAGTTTCCTTCTAATTTCTAAGGTATGCTTTACAACACGAGCCGTTCCTTTAAGATTCTATGTGTAATTCGAGCTTTCTTCACGATTTTGCTACTCGTAAAGGTATTTAGAAATATAAAATTCAAGTTTTAAAGCTGTTTTATTTTATTGTTGAGGAATTTTCAGCCTAATTTAAATGCTCATTTTTCTGCAGAAAATTCAAAAACCCAAGAATTGCTACGGATTTTGGTTCATAAGCACTCTGGCCGAATTGTGTATCAAAATCTACTTGATTCGCAGCGGTGGGATGGATTCTCCTGGGTTAATTCAATTTTTTATCGAATTAACAATGATCAGCGTTCTGACGACACTTCTGACTCAAATTCCGGATAAACGACAGCGGATGAAGTTCACAGCGCTTCCGCCTGTTTGAATCCAAGTCAAAGAACTCGTGACGATGACGTGCGTCGCATTATTCAGAGAATTTTCCAATCTCCTGATAAGTTTTTTTTTCAATAAATTTTTAATTACCAATTGTGCCTCGTTTCTTCGAACCGGCAAATTTACAAATGGTCGTCTGCCTATGACATTCTAAGAAGTCTCAATTTTTCATTTATATTAAATTAGCGGAGCCGATGACAAATAAAAAGACGCTTAGCCTTTAGTGCATAAAAACGTGCAAATATAGGGCACTAGGCTACCGCACACCAGATTCCAATTACATTAAGCTGGAATGGAAAACGGAATATGAGCATTCCTATAAGGAAAGTGGAACATTGGGAGCTATGTGTATATCGCACATGTGTAAACATAAATTGCTTTCAAACCGCATTTAAGTGAAGGCTACGATTATGGCTCATCTGGTTCATTTTCGCTCATTGTATGTAGTATGGAAGTATAAATGCCCAAAACGTGCGAATCAACACAAATGACTTACCATAAGAACTGTTTCGCACCATTTGTTTTGGTTTAATGCGCACTATGGAGCAATGATTAATGATTACGCTGTATTCAATGCGTAGTGTGAAATAATGTCGTCAAAATCCAAGCATTCCGTTCATTAAGTTTTATATACTGTTGGATCAACCATTAAAGCAATTAAAAATATTAAATAAAATTTGTACCAAAAATCTTTAGTAATTCAGCGGCTTCGTTTAAGCTGAACACGTTGGTATATTCTTAAGGTAGCTGCGCAGACAATCTGAAAATTTAAAAAATGGTGTTGGATTAAATCACGCATGCGCAGGTAAAAACGCATTTTCTCAACTTACGACGAGTGTCGCAAGCCCAACGATGAACATGGTTCCCCATCGGAATCCAACTGCATCGTAAAGCACTCCAGATACGACCGGTCCAATTGAATTTCCCAGACTGAACGTAGCAGTGTATAAGCTTGATACGAGTCCAAACGTCCGGAAATCGTTTGGAAAGCCCGCCTCACTAATTCAAACAATTTCCCTTTCAAAAGCCAATTCGTCATAAAATCGTATTTTCAGTTAATTTTTAGGATTTTTACAGAGCAGCTTCTAGCGAATGGTGATAGGCTGTCATGATTGAACCGCCAATTCCAATCCCGTGAATTGCATAACCCGCAAAACCTGCCCACGTGGCCCTGTACACATTAATACACTATATAATTAATTTATTCATATATTTCAGAATATTTTTTAATGAATTGGTTTTTGGAAATGAAGCCTAAAGCTTTGTCGCCTCCAGCGTTGCCTTCCGCGTTAGAACTATATTGTCCCCTTAACGGCCATTGTCGCCTTCAACTATCATTGCAATTGTCGCCTCCAATGGAGAGTGACTTATTTCAAGCTATGCTAATTTAGGTTAGCTTAAGTTAAGCTAGGTTGGGTTAGGTTTAAGCCTAAATTAAATCAAACGGCCTAAAATCGGCTGCGATCCGAAAAATCTGAGCTAACTAATGGGAAAATGGAAAGAAGGAGTGGAGGCAACACTGGAGGCGACAAGCATCGGGCATGGTTTAGTTTGACCGAATAATCTAACTGAGTTCCAAAAGATGGCACCTTTCGAATGGAAGAAACGGAAGGGGTCCCAGCATAGAAAAGCCTACGATTATAAAGAACGCTCCAATCATAACGATTGTTGATTTGGACAGATATTTCTTATCCGCAAGATGTCCCCAAACGGGGCATAATACTGTGTAGATTATAGTCCCAGATGAAAAGAGAGCTCCAGTCATGGTAGGTGACAGATCCGAGTACTAAGAAATGATAAAATGTAATAAATCAATGGCTCAAAGCGAGTATAGCGCCATCTTTTGCTTACATGGAGCTCCAATGTCGCAGTGATGAATCCAATACTAGCCGAAGCCGTGGACATACTGAAAATAACTAGGAGCACCGTCGGAATTCGGAATAAGCTTATAAATCCGGAAATAATTGAATCCGTGTCTTCCGGTTTGGGAATGACCGCAATAAATTCTTCGGTCGCTTTTGGATTCACTTTCGGTGCAAATACGAAGAGCATTCCACCTGATCCTAGCAAAAGGCCTCCAACGACCACGTACACTAGTGTGTAACCTATTGCCTAAATTTTTGTTGTTGTTTTATTAAAAAATGAATAAATGCAACAAGCTGTCACGAATACGGCAGGCTTACTTCTATCAGCATTCCGCATAGTATTGGGCCAATAATTGCGCCGATCCCGAAGAAAATTTCAAAAAATCCCTGTGACGTAGATCAGATTAATGAACATAGCATTTAAGGTCTTACATTGTTATTTTTGTCTTACTATAGCTGTTGAGATCGATTCAGGAACTTCAATTGAATACATTGTGAAAACAGAGGGATATATCCCACCGTCGAAGGCACCCGTTAAACCACGCATCACCAGGCATAATGCAATGAATGTGACACGGTTTTCAATCAGATCCAAACATCTGTACAAGCAATTGACAATTTTACGTTTAAAATGACTTCACTACTTAGCTAAGTTGATTTAGGCAAAATATTTTACCCAAAAATTATTGTACAAACTCCAATTCCACAGAAGCATGTATTTACGACTAGCTGGGGACCAAATCTTCGAATCTAAGCATTGAATATTCGATTAATCTTAGTGTTTGGCTAATGTTTATGGTGCGCTGCAGCTTGCTTGCTGCAAGTTAACCAGTTCTATTTGTTAAAGCAAAAAATGTGTTTACATTTTGGCAGCGTTGGAATAATAAAATTTTACAAACTCTCGATTTTTTATATAAAAGTTAAATGTTTAAATTTATTGCATTTTTTATTCGCATGCCTAAAGGTATCATATGCCGTAGCCATAAGGCAAATCAAAATTTAACGAAAAGTTCAATTAGTTCAGATTCAAATCAGCTGTATTAATGTAAACAAATTCCAACCTTTATTTGTGGGCATTTTGTTAGCAATTTTAAAATAGACATCTCTTATCTTGTAAAATATCTTATCTTGTAAAAAAACTCAAAATTTGACAAATATCAAAAGAATTTAGATTCAAATGAGCTCATTTCCAAATGAATAAAAACTTCAAACTTAATTTCTGTATATTTTTTTGAAAATGATAGGTTTCGCATTGGTAAATATGTACATAGAAGGTTCACTCACAGAATTTAGCTTCACTCAAGCACAATTTGTATAGCTCAAAAATAAAATGCAAATTACTATAAATTTCCCGTATATAAAAGACATGAGAAAGGCCACGAAGTCCAGTGCTGACATCACGAATCCTATTTCAGTGGCAGTCGCACCTTTCTCCTCTGCCTAAGCCACAAACATGAATTTACCGCCAAAATCCTCAGATGATAATGGCCTCTTAAGGCGAAAACAAACGATTAACTCACCTCTGGCGGGAAAAACGGACCAATAATTAATGTATTCACTCCACGAAAAACACCAGCGAATCCATAAAGCCCAAATAAAAGCAGATGCTGTCCTCTGTATCCAAAAATGAGTTTCTTCTCCGACCCATTGTTAATTGGAGATTCTGAAGGCGCGTCTACAATCCGCTCCTCACTACTCGCAAGCTCCATTGTATAAAAAAGAAAACTGAGATTTAAGGACGAAGGTCTAGGACGGAAACAGTTAAAATTGCCGCAGTGGATTTACGAATTCCAGGCCAGCACCCGAGAACACGTGGTATCACCGTGCACAACACTAAAGCTCCAGTGAACCGAATGATGTAAGATTACTAAGGTGAACTGATTTAATTTGATAATACAATGTATAGTACGGTATTAATTCACTACTCTATTCCGCCAAACAAAAGTCAAGGAGTCCATCACACACAACACACAATAGACACCAGATAACGCAAAATTTGATGCATGGGTAATGATGAACCAGCAGACTACCACAAATCACAATGTGTTGTACCTCTTGCTGTACTTCAGATAATTCACTGCCACAGTAGCAGCTTACAATTTTAACAACTAATTTGAGAGTTGAGAGTGGCTATACTTAGTATTAATTTTGTGCTATGCAAATCAAAAGTTAAACGCTATACGATACACTGTTATATATTGTATTGTTTAAGATAAAGCATGAATATGCATAATGTACACACGTGGAGCCAATATACAGCTGTCAACCAGCCTAGCCAGAAGATAATACAGTAGACGGGATGTAATTAGAGGAATCTTTTTCTGGTCCTGGTACACAAAAGTAGTGTTCAGCCTTTTATATTTTAAGCTTAAGGAAGTGATTATGGTGTATTTTGGCTGCTTGCTGTTGTGGCAAAAAAAGCACTGAATAGTAATATACTGTCAGTCAGCCCCTTTTGTAGTACTTGAATTTGCTTTCTAATTCTGCAGAATTTCAAATACGAGTTTTAGAGTGCAAAAAAAACTATAAAAGATGCGCTCGCTAATTCTGCAGAATTTCGAAGATAGAATATTAAACAACTATAAAATTTGACATAATGCATGCGTTCATCTGCAAAAAAGGCTCCAATGTCATAAACGCCGCAGGGCTCATGAAAAGGTTCTCCGCCATCCTGTTAAAATCGAACGGCGGCGGCGTCTTTCAGCACAGCATTTGATTCTCCTGCAATTGAAAATCTAATTGAAATTCTAATGTTGAGCCAAATTATTTGGGAAACCAGTCATATTTTCTATAAAAATGGTCGATTTGTAAAAATTATTGTTAAAGACAACTAATTCAACTTTATATTGGCAATGTTTACATGATGTGCTGTACTAGGTTTGAGGGACCACCGAGCCGTCAAAGAGCCAATACCAATCATCTACACCAATCGAATTTTTGATTAAATTCATCTCAAATTCAATGCTCTAACATTACATTTTCAGTGGTTAAAATTAATAAGCGCAAAATAATCCCTGAACTTCCGCTCGTATTCGTATTTGTGTATGAATCCGTAATTGCGTCATTTCGTGTGCGTATTATATGTCTTATTAGAGTTCAAAAATTAAATATCATACGTCATTTCGTATTATAGTAAACTAACACTATTGACACAGAGGGCATTTGCACTTAGTAAACCCAATAAGATAATAAAAAACACTGCTTCATTGCGAACTGCAATTATTTAGACTAAACAAGTGCAATCCACTACTAGTAGAGAGCTATGAATTTCAATGCATCTATTGTGAAGGAGAGACAGAGACCAGACAAATATTTACAATTGGTTGGCTTTTTCCGTTCGAGGCTGACGAATTATTGGGGCGTTGCTCCTAAACAAAAACAGATAACAGAGGTCTTCGACTTGAATTTGAATTTCATTTTCGGTTAAGTACTAAACAGATACCAGATACCAGATAACAAGACGCAGATATGCAACGCTCACTTTAGCATTGAAGCTAAGTCCCATAACTCCTGTTTCATATTTACTGATAAATATACGTCTGCACTTGTAACTTAAGGAATCTCAAGTGTCCTCATTCTAGTCTTCGTTGAAAAAGGTCAAGTTATTAAATTCCAGGCAATTCTGTCACTTGAAAAAAGAAGTAACCCGCATATTCAATTCGTCTAGGTCAAAAATTCAATTTCTTCTGAAAATTTCTTTTTCCTATTTCCTAATTTCTGCTGATATTAAAATGAATGGAAACTTATTTATATTCAATATTCCAGGGTACAGGTTCATTTAACTGCATTTTTTCAAACTTTGAACTCTGCATGCTGTGCTGCAACATTCCATGCGACTACGGGTTTTCAGTTCCAACTTCCAACGTGAACGGGTATCAAACTAAGTTCGGGCAACGCCCTAGAAAAAGGTATGAGAAAGAAAATATCGGAACGAGAGAGGACATGGTAAATCTGTCACATTGAACTTGGTAAAGGAAAGATTAATGACTTCTTTTAAAGAAATTGTAACCTGTACCGGAATAGCGTCTCCATACATGGAAAACTGACTCGTGGGCTTGGTTAGGGTAGAAACTAAAACAAAATGCATCCGAAGGAAAGAATTTAGAGAAAAGTACTCGTAAGCAATTTGTTTTCACTGAAAATTACAAGAAAGAGCAGATTTAAAAAAAAAACGAGACCCTAAAATAATCCCAAATATAGATCTTTAGTTCCACAAAAATGGAAGAACCCGTAAGGTGAAGAATTTTCTCGTGATTTGAATTTGAGTGACCAGTTTGATTAGCCAATTTGATTTTATATTCAAGAATTCGAGAAATTAGGGATGCTGCTGGGTGGTATGTAAAGACTCATCCCTCCGATGAACATAAAGAACAATATGGTTGGCAATTAAGCCTTAAGAGCCCTTTAAACCGATAAATTCCATTCCCACACTGGAAATCACCATAAAAATAGCCTTCGGTGGTTCAAGTCTCAGGTGCAGTGTGCGTGCAGTACGAGTACAGTACAGCATCGTAGTTCGTACTACAGTGCTTGAACTTGAAATACGTTCACAACAGGGTTGGATTACGTTAGCAGGGTTCAGAGAAATTGGACCTATTCTCGAAAACAGTTCGAATTTTTTTTATTATTTGATTTTTGAATATTTAAACCTTTTAATTTTGTTTTATGCATTTTTGTGTTTGTTTTTACATTCTCAATTTTTATAGAATTTTTTATTTATTTTTTACTATCCCAATTTGTCCTGCTCTTAGATTTTGCTTAATAATTTTGTCCAATTTTATCGCGATTCGATTTTACCCTGTATTGAAAATCAAATACTACTATTTATTAACTGTTATTTTAAAAATTGGGGGGAAAAAATGAAATCGTACGTTAATTTGTACAGTGTGGCCCACACAGTGTGGGTGCACTTTCTACGTAGGTCCAATCAGGGATGGATAGGGTCCAGGGACTATCAATATTTTGGGGTATCACGTTTCGGCAAATCCTAGACTAACC
>JAQFXZ010000626.1:0-17233 GCA_034694025.1 Ceratophysella scotica | reverse complement strand
GGTTTCCGACTATACATTCCACATAGTCAAAAAGGAGGGTTGGTAGTAGATAAAAAGGAGGTGCAAAAAAGTAAAAAAGAAAGGCTGGATAAAGTTTTACCAAAAGAAGGTGAGTTTTAGTAAAAAAGGAGGTGATAAAGGGACTTATTAGAGGTCACTAAATATTAAGTCATTCATAATCGTGTGCTTTGAATTTACAACAATTTTCAAGATCCAAAATGATTATGAACCAATGTTGCTCAAATTGTTAGACAATTTTAACCAAAAGTGGCAATATAAAGCTATTAGCCATTTAAAATTAATCGAGTACGAACGCCTATGTTTTTTTAAAGTGGCTGATCTGATTGTATTAATTTACTAGGCCTGATGTGACTAAATTTTAAAGACTTAACCCAAATTATGAGTTGGAGTTTTGAATACCATATTTTAGCCGAATATTATTCATGGCATATTCGTATACACGCGACCTTATCTTGTACAAACCACTTCTTCAAATCCTAATCATATTTTTGGCTTGCCTGTACAGAATTGATTCCAAAAAATTGAAATTAAGCTTACAACTTTGTATTCAACCACATGAACTCTAAGCTTAAGCGATAAGCCGTTGACTTGACGTGTGCCAAACAAAATTAGTAGTTGGTAAAAGCCAAAGTGGCACTTGCACTTTCCTCCGCTCCGCTTGAATAGATACCCAGTTCAAGTGGTACACCGTACACCACACCAGGGATTATGCCTACCTATGTAGAGTCGTTCGTACTTCAACTTGTGAACCGATATACTATAAGAATTCACTGAAGCGGTATCTGATCTGATTAATGCGGATAACCTGTTCAATTTGTAGAGAAGCTTAAGGCTAAAACTGAAGCTTCACCTACTCTATCATCATCCACCCAAATTCCATAGCCAGAGGTTAACTAACCAACACATTGGCGCACGTTTCCAATGCTAAACCGGGTAATTTCTTCCAATTAGAATAACGTGATTGCATGCATTTTAGCTTTTCAAGATCTAAATGCTAATAGGTTTGAAAAGGGTGTTTCTCGGGTCATACGAGGGTTGTTTCATTAACATTGTTTGTTTCTTTTGAAAAGCTCTAAAAAGGAGAAAAATGGGTAAATTGGGCTGTAACTTTCGCCATATTTAAAATATGTTTCGTAGCATTGTAGGAAAATATTCGGTAAAAATATTTATGTGGACAGTTTTTTTTTGCAATTTGTGATTTTTAATTTTTTCTGACCAATTGTTATACTATTTGCCTTTAATTATTTTTTCTCAGTTTTCAATTTGCACTGCAGTAGCTGTTGATGGAATTTCGTCAAGATATTAAAATTTTTGGATTATGGTTCAATTCTTATGAGTTGAAGTCCAGCTATATCTGTTTTACAGTTTTTTTTTAAATTACAGAGATAAAATTTGATTTTGGGCGATTTACAAAAAAAATTATTTCGTTCCTCTTACATACTTGGTAAAATCTTTTGGACATTTATCCGAAAACATGGTACTCCATATCCATAGCCCATACTTGCTCAAGTGTTGGAAGTATCGACAAAATATATAGAGATGCTACATTTTTGAAAAATTGGAAATGTGCATGAACAAAATGCCAAATTGAACAAAACTTGCAATGTAAAATGTCCAAACGAGTATTTTTACCTAATTTTCGCTGCAATGTAACTTGGTCTATTACTTTAAACGTGGTGAGAATTTCAGATCAATTTGTTAATTTTCGTCCGATTTTGAAAAAAGTTGTCAAATTACTGAAACCACCCTCGTATTTCCAACCGATACCTTATTTGCCATGTATTAGCATACGAGGAAAACGTGTGCAATCAAGCCGGGAATGAGATAGCAAATGGTTCGTGATGCCAAAATATTCTACGGAACAGATTTCAATATTATGGGTCGATTGACTATTGAATGAAATTTAAGCCTGAGCCTGGCCAGCCCAAGGGAGAGTTGATCTTCAGTATCAAGAATCACCCATCAGGGGCATTATTATCATCCCATTCAACCTCATCTCTCATGCACTCCAATCTCTCCGTCTCTGCAACATATATCATCATCAGTCATACGGAAAAGTTTAAACTTACTTCAGTTCCTCCGCTATATAGCTCTCAAAAGGTACTTTATTAATATAGAACCTTTTGGTCGATTGGAAAGATTGGACCCAGTCTGTGCAAATTCTTCATTGTTCCGTTTTCAGTTCAGTTAATTTAAATCCGCAGACTTTGGTATAGTGCAGTTCATTCAGTGAAAGAGATGCCATTGCACCCGCACCCGCAAACAATTGTCTTAATCTCTGCCCTCCTATTTTGAATACACGGCTTTAACTCGTTCATTTTAAAGGCTTTACTTCTTTTTAGCAAGTGAATCGTGGGTTTCAGTGGATTTAGATTCGTCAAACAGGGCATGGGTGTAGGTAGCGTGTATCCATCTCGGTGTCGTGCTACTGTTAAGGATTTCCTACTGAACTTAGCCAGAATTTGCGGTTAAGAAATGTGTAAGTGAGGTTCAATTGTGCGTTGAAAAACCTTGAGACAATACGGAATAATTTGGGAGTTGCGTGAAAGTGCCATGAGAATTGTGGTTTCCGAATATATAATTTACTACGAAAGTGCGTTGTGCGTGCTTGGTACTGTTTGGGTAATAGTTAATCGTAAATGGTAAATAGTAAATCACAAATCGAAGGACTTTATGGATATGCAGTAGGATTAAATGCAATTCAGGTAAGTTTACGTGAAAACCTGCCCTTAAAATATCATGACCCGATGCTACGATGTTCAATTTTCTTGAGTGCATTAATTTAAACACATAGCCAGCAAAATAAATACAGCAGTTCAAAATTATCAAAAAATATATCAACAATTCACAACAGATAGAAGCATTATTTAGAAAAACAAGTTCAGTTGTTAGCGGTTGCTCATTTCCGATTTTATTTTTTCAAGCCCACTTTTGGCCGTTGCATCAGATTAATATCAGACGTCGACCTTTGTGCTGTACATTAGCATCTGTATCAAAGGTCGTACCCGATTTTTGAATCATAAGAGCCTAGGTAAAGCATTGCTCTTGAGTAACTTGCAACAATTACGCGATTTTGGAACTTTCTGACCAGTGGCTTTTCCCCTTTTGGTCTTAGTCGCTGATCATAAAAGTGTATCAAATTTATTTTCATGGAGTTTGAATTAAAACTTTGTTTTTGCTAGTTAAAAATAAATAACTAAAACAATAATTCTCCAAAATGAGGCATTTGCATGTAACTTTCCCGCGTCGCATGTCGCATAGAATCTTACCCTATCACGTGATCACGTGGTTAACACAAGCTCATGGGTCAAAATTCTATCGTTTCATAAGGTAAACGCTTATTCCAGTCAAAAACCGTGACACGACACTATGCAACCAAGCCACACTTAATAATATCGGTTTCACGGTTTTGCCGGTTACGATGCGAAGGTAAATATTGGCGCGCATAATTTAAAATTTCAAAATCAAGATGATTTGTAGCTAGTTTTCAAGGAAAAGCGATCCAATGAAAGCTGTTTACGGATAGTGAGGCCGCGACCACTTCAAGCAAATCGCAAGGCATATAAACCAAAATAGACAGTAAGGTCTCATTTAATTTATGTTACATACAATTATCATGGTTTGGCTTCTTATTCCGCAAAAATAAAAAATGGCGTTAGTTTTGTTTCCGACTAAAACTCTTAAAACTCAAAATTGTCAATCTCACATCCCTTTATTTTTCGATCAAATATAATTTTTTATATGAAAACTTTGCTGATCTCGGTTTCACAAGTTTCGCTTAATTTTATACATTTAGAGTAATTGTATTTCTATGTCCCGTTATCATAAATTAATTCGATAACTTTAAAATTGGAGCACAACACGGCGGTAGGTACTAGGTACCTGATGTATAAAATTTGCAAATTGGAAATGCAGTGCATAGTATGCATAGTATGTATATGCCGGATTTGACTTTGACTATAAGCAGGTCACTTCATATTCTATTGGAAGGGTTAGTTTCGCAGTATTGTGACTCGCACCTTCATTAATAAATGTGTGAACTTGCCTGACACTTTTAATAGGCTGATTAACGGTTATACGAAACAATAACGAGTTTTAAAAAATATTTCCTCTGCTCCACTGTCAATTTACATTAGTACGAAACAAGCTCTTGTAATTAAAATGTCTCAAAGTGAAAATAGTTCAATATTAAAATATTCATGCATTCAGCTCAGACCTAACAAGACACGAGAAACGACTTTAGCTGTCTGCTCGACTGTAGCAGAGCTGTTTTGTTGTGACTCGGTGACACTAGTTTTTTGTATAAAGACAATCCCTTGAGTTGCTCTCCTGTCAAAATTAATTATTCTCCGTGTTCCTTTTCTCACACACCTGCGTTGGATTTAAAGTGTTGTCATTTTTGTCAGTAATTTCTTGTCAAGAGATAACATCCTCGTCAACTAGCTTACGGGAAAATGGAAAACGAGTTTAGCTCCTTCTCGTTTCACACTTGACACGATTTCAAATGACAATCACTAAGTTAATTGACAACCGCTGTGCCTCCACTTTTGCCCAATATGGGCTAATTACTTTACCACACGCAATATGCTAATTTAATCAGCTCAAATCTTTAATTTTGCGTGTCATCGATTTTTGTGTACCGTTTGACCCAGAGAATTTGAAAATGTTTCGAAAATATGAATTGAAAAAGGAAAAAAAATGAATGAAGTCAAAATTTTTGAATACTCCAAACTAGAAATTCAAAAATTATCAAACGATTTTCAATATTGCGGCTTCTGCAAGCAAGTAACATCATATTCCTATGTTAATCCAATAAACGCATTAGAATTCCATTCCATTAATTTAAATACAAATTCAAATAAACTTTGAACTGCTGCAATACAACACAGAAACGAAGTAGCAGTACATAGTACCACGATTTTTTATGACCACTAAAACATAATTATCATTAGTTTCATTCGAAACAGAATTCTGGATCTACTGTGTGGCTTGTTTCACATGGTTAAGTACGTAATAAAATTTATTTGCTTTCTCTCGAAGAACTTGTCCCAAGTCCCAACCCCAACCCCAACCCCAAATATAAGGAAATTGGAAATGAGAATCATGTTAAACGAGAATTTCGTATAATAAACCCAAATACTGCAATAGGCTTTTTACAGTTTGTTAAGCCCATTTCATTTATGCTTGCTTTTGGGTTGAATTATACAAAGTATCAAGTATATTGGTGATAAATCATTTTATAATTTTTATTTCAAAACCACTTACTCCACAAAACATGTAAAAATTTTGATGAGTCTGTCAGTCTTAGCTTGTCAAAATAATTGTAATTTGATGTCTAGACTTCATTGGAATAATGTAGGAGCCACTTAGGATGGAATTCACAAATAATTCAAAAAAAAATACACTATGTAAGATGGCCATGCACAAGCACAACCTAAGTACAGGGTGAATGCGGTAATTGTTCCAGTTCAAAAAAAAATCTACAAGCTTCAGCGAAAAGCATTGAAATCTTAAATGGCAATTTGTATTCTGTAATGCTTTTCTTATGGGAAACAACTTGTCATATTTTTAGTTATTCTAGGTCATCCCGAAACGTGTGATATAATGTGACAAGTGGTCATAAAAACGCACTACACTGTAGATTCCCATATTTTTTTTTTTAAAAATCAACTTATTGTAGAAAGTTTTGAATTTGTTCAGATTTCTAAACTGACTATAAATCAGTAAGACTTTTTTAAATGGTGCATAAAGAAAAAATACAGAATCCATTAGGGATTGTCCTGAAAATTTTTATAAAAAAACTGAAATAGGGTGCGTTAGTAGTTTAGCCAAATTATCGCTGTTGCTTTAATTATTCCTCGATGCCAACAACAAAATTTCATTCAACATTCAACTTGAAATTTAAAAAAAATCTATTCTAAATACTGGAGAAAATATTTTCAATAAAAACGTAACTACAGGGTATTAAGTTTTCTTGTTCGGGTCGCAGATTTTTAAAAAAAGCGGGGACATTTGCCACCCTGTATTTCTTTAATTACATTTTTCTAAATGTGAGAATCAAATATAATAGCAAAGGCGCAGAATGCATCACTTCCGTCAGAATGTCTCCACATCCAAGTTGAACACTGATTTATAAGTCCCTTGAGTGACGGATGATCTCAGATCTCCGCTTAACCAAACCAAACCACGTGTGTGACTTAAAACTTTTCTTCCCATTGTAATCAGAATCAGAGGCTTTTGCCTGCAGTGCATCCCATATGTAGACAAAGGCTAGTCAAGTCTCATTGTATATCGTTCAAGTACGAATGCCAGGGTTGATGAACTACTCCTCTATTGTATGTTGTATGCCTCACTCCATGCACACCAAAAGTTTAGCCTGAGACTCCTCCTAACCTAAACAATCATAATTGAGTTCACTCCTTTTAAATCTTTATTGACATCTCTCGTTTACATGATTTTATACCCTTTGCATATGGTTTACAGCTTGTGTGCCTCATGCCAAAAATACGGTTTTCGGGGAAACACCTGACACGGGAGAGAAATAAAAATAAACGGGAGCCTTTTAAAAGAATTGCTCAATAATAGCCTTCAAGCTCTGCAATTACTCAATTTTATTTGAACTAGTGAAAGCTTACGTTTTTCCTGTCATTTCCTAAATTTCTGTAATTGTATGTCATTAAAATCCGCAAAATTAAATCAGCAATATTAGTAACCGCAATATTGAAAACCGCATCATAGAAGCCGCACAATGCACAACTCAATCGCAATATTAAAAGTCTCAATTTTTAAAATCCGCAATGTTAAAAGCCGCCAGGATAGAAGCTCCAGTTCCTGCATTTTACAAAAAAAAAAGTATTCACAAAGTTTCAAGAAACATACAGGTTCGACTTCTACTCTACGACAGGCGCATGTGCAAACTGCAAGTACGTATGTTCAGTGAATATAATTAATTTCATGCTATGCTGAGTACAAACTTGCTACTGGGATGAAAATATGCACTTTGTCCATTGCAATTCTTAATTTACTAGTAATTAATTAATAATTTGAAGCATGAATCCCGTTTACAAGAAGGTTTCAACGTGTACCTAATTCGAATTTATGCGCCTTTAAGCGCTCTAATTAGCAAATTTTAATCAATTAGTAATTTTTTTTATGTTTTAGTTGGTGTTGCGGTTTGTAATGTTGTTATTTTGAGTGTTGCATTTTTTGTGTACTGCTTTTAGCGATGCCACTCTTATGATGCGGTTTTTGTGTTGCGGTATTAAATTTTGCGGTATTTTATTTTGGTGTTTTTAATGTTGCGACTTTAACGATGTGGTTCTTATGTTGCGGTTTTTGTGTCGCGGTTTTCATGATGCGGTTTTTGTGTTGCGATGTCAAATGTTGCGGTATTTCGTTTTGGTGTTTTTAGTGTTGCGAGTTTTACGATGCGGTTTTTATGTCGCGATTTTCCTGATGCGATTTTTATGATGCGGTTTTTGTGTTGCGGTTTCAAGTGTTGCGATATTTCATTTTGGTGTGTTTATTGTAATGTTACAACTTTTATGATGCGGTGTTCATCTTGCAGATTTTAAAACGTGGTTTTCATGATGCAGTTTTCGTATTGCGGTTTCAAATGTTGCGGTATTTCATTTTGGTGTTATAGTGCTGTGAGTTTACCGATGTGGTTCTTATTTTGCGGTTTTCATAATGTGGTTTTTATGATGCAATTTTTGTGTTGCGGTATCAGGTATCAAATGCTGCGGTATTTTTTGGTGTTTTATTGTCGCAACTTTTATGATGCGGTGTTTATCTTGCGGATTTTAAAACGTAGTTCTCATGATGCGGTTTTTGTGTTGCGGTATCAAATGTTGAGGTATTTCATTTTGGTGGTTTTAATGTAGCTGTTTATTGGCTACGCTGTAATTAAACGGTAGATAAATAAAAATAAAATGCTTTACGAGCATTTTATACTCAGCGCATGACGCCGAGTGGCGTGTCCCTCTGTTTTATGTGTGGTGTGTGTGTGTGCTGGTCCCGGGTGACAGGGAAGAAAATTCGGAGCGAAAGTCCCATCATAGTCTGAACTGAGGAAAAAAGGGCAGAACTTCCATGTGCCTGGCATCACTTGTCGACCAGGCTACCCGGGTGAAGGTTCCTAGCTACAGAACAAGTCGTACTACAAAGTTTATCTCCCTTGTTGTTCCAGTCCATTTCCAGAATAATACCTTGACTCCTTCTATCACTCACTTTGGATTAGACTCGAAAAGTTGTGTGGTTCCAGTTGAGACTTTTTGCAAAAAAAAAAAACTTTAGAGAAACCCACATTATTTCTTCAACCCAGAATTTACCCGAGTAACATCAGGGTTTTTTGAGGGTTTGAACTCTAAAAGCCCAAGCCACTTGACTTCCTTCATGGACTTATGTGTCAAGTGAAGTCTTGTTTGAGGAAATCAAAAGCCCGCACACGCTCCGGCTTCAATGGCTCGACTTCAGATCCGGAATGAATGGGAGACAAGCGTAAGTTGGAACTTTTGGAACGGAAGCTTTTAGTCTCATGATGTAGGGTGAAAGGCTCGAGTATTTGCATTCACGATTAGTGTGGATTTTTTTATCTTCATCAGTTTGAGTTAGTCATGCCATGCATGAAAGGAAGAGTCTGTCATCAACAGAAACCTAGGAGGTCCTTGTGCACAGTTTCTCGGGAAATCCATAATTATACGGGTCTGTTTCGGTGTCTGCAGATTTTAGTGCTAGGATTCTAGGAATTAATTTAGGATATTTGGTGTATGAAATGATCTGACATTTTTCTAAATGAGCTCTTCATGGAAAAGCATTTCCAGCCAAAATTACGTTTTAAGCAGGTGAACGTTGATGCTTCAGTTTATCTGAACTTTTGAGCCGTATTGAATTTTTAGCAAGCGTTTGACATGTTTTTTCAGCTTTATAAATTTTATTTCAGCGAATTCTCTGAAATTATAAAAATTAAGAATTTTTAGACATGTTTTGTTCGTAATTGTTAGTTTGTCCACTTTCATAATGCTAATAGAGCATTTATGAAAAACGCTCTTAAATCTTGATCAATAAAATTAAGAATTTCTGTATAAATTCAGTGGCGTCTTTGAGAAAATTTAGCCCATTATCCTTTTTAACGTTAACAAACCATTTCACTGAGTTCTAATGGATTTTCAAAAACTCTAACATTCAAGTCATCTTATGCTATGAATTCGCTTGGATGCAAATGCATGAAATTGACGATCGACCGTTCATAAAATCAAAAGACAAAATATGTTTGTGTAAAAATGTAACTGGAATTAACTGGAATTGTGAAGCTTTCTTTGGGAATTCAGTGGTTTTTTAAATATGGTACTTCAGTCCACATTGTCGAATATTCTCTCAGTTTTGATGATCCCCATACGTAGGAGGCAATTCGGAATAAAATTTATGTTTTTGTTGGCTTTTGCTGAAATTACTGTTAAATAAATTCATAAAATTGTCCATCAGCCATTTCTGGAGGGCAAAATTGTGTTTTTGGACTCTCAAAAAATATTCTGTAGCTATGCAGTAAATATACTTCTGCAGTGCAAATCATACACTACTACATGTTACATACATTCCTGCAACGAAACAGCAACAAGGACCACTGGCAATTGTGCTGGGTGACGGGTGACTCTTATTTAAAGAGCTGCACCATGTTATTTGTGCAGAAGAGCCGAAATGGGGCCACAGTAGGAGCCTGATTGCACACTAGAAAATAAATGTCTGAGCCTTTGAGCCTCACTGACCATTTATACGCTCGGTCATTTATTACATGTCAAGAGACACATGAACTACAGTTAAACTCAGCCCACTACATTCAATCCATTGTGCCAATCTCCGCTTAACATAAATAACTCCAATTCAATACTGTGTAAGCTTTGGAGAGTGGGGCATAATGCATTTTCCGTGCCTGAATCAGCAGGACAAGACTGTCAAAATTGAAATGATTTGGCAAAAAATTGGTAAAAATGGAACAAAGGCGGTCCACTCCACTTTTACATTGAGATATTTGACATGTGAGCTTTGAGCTGAATGGTATGGACTTCTGTCTCTGAACTGAATTGCAGTCACAGGGTTAGTTTAAACATTTGAACTGTGCAAATATATGTTATTGCAAGGCGTGATTCTGAGATGGATATTGAAATGGATGCATTTCCTAATCGGAATTCCATGGGATCCGATATGTGGTTTTTTAAATGACAGGGAGTGAGTACAAGGGAGCTTACATGACAGGTTGACAGGCCGAAAAGTCCTTCCCTTTACCTTTTCTTTGGACAAACCCAATATTTACGTCTCGTACAATTTTTAGCCAAGTCACGAACTTTAAGAAATACACGTCCTACCCCACAATTCTATTTAAGTGAGCAGAAGGCTGAGATATGCAAGGTTAGGCTTTGAAGTCGTATTTAAATTTGGTTTATTCACCTGTGGCAGTTTCGCTTTTCGCTCAGTAAGTACCTGGAGAAATGATATTAAAAGCGTTACCTTAGACTAGCCTAACCTAACCTAACCTAACCTAAAAAGACTTTTTTAAGAATATTTTTTAATTTATATTTAGATAACCTAACCTAACCTAAGCTGTCAAAATTCTGATATTGGAAGAGCTTTTTTATATTTTTGCTTTAAAATTTCCTAGTCTTGACTTTATTTTGACTGCAAGGTCAAATTTTAACACAATTTTTCTTTTAAGAACCTTTTTCTTTAGATTTTTAGGATTTAAGAGATCTATTGCTTAAAAGATTAAAACAGGGCGGAAATTGAGATCTACTGCTTAAAAACTTAAAACAGGGCGGAAATTCAAAAAAATTACAGGAACAATTTTTGTCAAATTAAAACTAAATATTAATTGCCTGTCATAAACCTGAGTTTAATTTTTTTTAAATCAAGTTGTCGCAACCTGAATTAGGTTCTTTAAATTTTGAAGAATCTTGAATCTTAGCATTTTAAAAAAAATATCCCAATAAATAAAGATTTTTATTCACCAATGAGTGAATTTTTTTAAATTAAGTCGTCGAAACCTGAACTAGGCTCTTTTAGTTTTGGATGTTTTTAACCATCTCAATAAATAGCGATTTAAAAGCAACAATTTGTTCAAAATTTGGTCACATCATAAATTTTTGTTGCAAAATAAAACAATATTATAATAGTTTCAAGAATAATCTGCCGAAGGCTTCAAAATAACGTTAGACCAATATTTCCGGGAATTGAAGCAAAATGATGGCTTCTAAATACGAAAAGGCTAGAACCTAATACCCAGACCTTGAAGATAAGCAAAGGCTCAGCCTCAACCTAAACTTAATACTTTTGAAGTTTTGGCACTGATAAACCAGCTCCATCATTTCTTTAATTCGCATTCTTCGTCTCTGTCAAAAGAAAAAAAAATCGTCATGCGTCTATAAACGGATTACGATTCACCAATATGCATCTGTCTGAGCAGACTTGTCTCATTGCACAACTATTCACAATAGTACAGTTGCATGTGTTGACCAATACCCTCCACTGACCCCATTGGCATTCCAGAATTCAAAAAGAAGTTGAAGCTGAAAGAAATAATTTGAGCATTTAAAGCATATTAGCCTGTCAATTAAAAAAACGTTAGTTGAATACATGCACCCCGACGGAATCTGTAATCTTTTCATGGGACGAGACGCCGTCGTTGAGTCACGTCACGTCTGGGATTTAGTATTATTATTGATGAGTTGATTTGGGACTCGGAGCAGAGTCTGAGACAAGTATAGAATTTTAATGAACCCATTATGTAGATTTTCCGTGAGGAAATTAAACTTTTTGGACCATTTACCTCATATTATATTACAAAGGGGGAGTTTGAGCCAAGCCAGACATGTTCTAGGAGAAACATTAGTTTGGGATAATGAAATTATGAGGTTTCGGAGTTCAACAGGTTTAGGTACAATGTTTGAAACGAAATGAACCATGAAAGTTTTGAATTTTGGATGAATTTGTACGTTTCTCAATTTTTAGGATGAAATGTCTCAAATAGAATTTCCGTCAGCTTTCATGCTCATGCTTACACATGTGGTGAAGGCGTGAAAGCGTCGGTCGTGAAGCGATGAGACAAACTATTTATTTACTTTTTTTTTGCTCAACAAGTTGTAATTTCGACTTCATTCAGCTATTCCTGACTTGACTCTTTACGCTTAGATCCGAAACCGAGGTGGATTTTGTTTCAAGCTCTCAAGCTGGTATTCTGTAATAAATGTTTGAACGTCAACTTGGACCAGATGCCAAATCCTTCTTTCTGTCTCAAATAGGTACTGTGGAAATATATGAAAGGCTCCGTAATAAGACAGCCTGTTACGCAATCTACATTATTTCGAATTTGGGAACCGGCATATGAAGTCATTTGGCTCAGGACTCAGGGCCGGCTCATGTATTTTTTTTAAAAAGGTGAATAAAACTGTTTTTCATAAAAATTTAGTAGAAATCTAAGTTTTTGAAATGTTTCAGCACTTTTGCTTCATGAAACAAGTGAATATATTCTTTAAATAAAAATTTTGTCACAAATTTTAAACATTAACGTCCGAAGGCGCAATTTTTAAAAAACCGAAAAAATGTTAGCTGAGTTTTTTAATAAATTGTATCAATAGCTAATTTATTACTGATTATTTTCTAGAATTTGAGGCAAATTTTGCAGATAAAAACGGATGAAATTTAAATGGTCAAAGTTAACCGTATAATTTAGATAAAAATTTGCAAAATTCTGAGCCTTAAATACGACCGTATAGCAACAGTACCAATCCTATGTCGTAATTGTTTTGTTTACTTACAGTTTTAAATTTTGAAGAGTATATTAAATTAGTCAGAATTTTGCGTCGGGCAATTTTATCAAAATCCAGTTTGGTTGTCAGATTTTCAATTTCATACTGGATGCCGAGTTTTTTACTACAAATTTTACGTTTGTTATAAAAACATGTCTCAATATAGAAAATTTAGCCCTAAATTTGCACATTAAAAGAATTTTCTTTGACTCGTTACACGTACGTTTTACAAGTTATCGAAATTGTCGTACAACCTTAGGGAGTTTTCAATTTTTGGAATCGTTTCTTCTGATTTTTAAAATCAGCCCACCCTCTACATGAATTGACCCGGTACCAGCAATAGTAACCAACCCTGAATATTGTGAAAGCTGAACGACTTTGAAGAGGACTTGACTTGAGTAATGTTCCGCGCTTGAGAAGGAATCGATAGAAAGTCGTCTAATTTATTAAAACGATTTTAAACTCGAACATACTCCAAGTTCCAACCATAAATTGTGCTGTAGGCCCATGAAAGGGGAAAATAAAAAACAAGACATTCCCATTAGCCCACCAATCCCTGTCAGACTCCATGTACACAGAGGAAGGCTGCTCCATAATGAACATTCCATGTTAACTATCAGCCACTTGTCTTTATTTCTCTTCCCTTACTTGCCGTATGTAATGGGCAGACTAACGTCAGTTTTCCCAAACAGGATTCGAATAACGCAAAATTTGCGGTTGGCAGCTTAGTGTTATTGCAGCTAAGTAAAAATATTTTAATTCGAAATTATTACTTGTAATTATGCGGAAATTCGAGAAACCTGAACAGAAATCGCTAAACTGTTACTTTTCTGATGGTTGTGTGGAAAATTGGACAATTTGAATAAAAATCGGTCAAATTTGAAATTTTACTGTTGGTTTTGAGGGAATTCTGTAGATCTGATATAAATTGCTTAAATTCGAACTCTTATTTTTACAGAAAGCTTAAAAGTAGAACGAAAATCACCTAAGTTTGAAATTGTACTGGTAAGTTTGGTCAAAATTAAAAAAGCTGAACGAAAATTAAAATTGTTTAAATTGTGAAATGTGATACTTTTGAGGATGTTCTGAAACTCTGAATGAAAAAATTTTAAATTCGAAATTTTATTGGTAGTGTTGGGGAAATTTTGACTCTCTAAATAAAGAAAGTGTTCAAATTTGAAATTTTACTGGTGGGTTTGAGAAATTTTGAGACTCTGAATGGAGAAATTTTTCAGAAGTGTTACTGGACTTTTTTGGAAAATTCTGTGAAGCTGAATAAAATCAATTTAAAATTTTATTGCAATTTCTGGGACAAAGAAATGCTAAAAAGCAATCGTTTTAATTCGAAAATTTACTGGCAGTTTTGAGGTAGTTCTTTAATAAGAACGTTAAATTTCATATGTTACTAATAGTTTGTAAACCTCTATAAAAATCTTTGAATTCAAAATTTTAATAGCAATTTTGGGGGAAGTCTGTTAAGCTAAATCAAAATTGTTTGAATTATAACTTCTACTGAAAGTAGAGGGATACATAGTTTTGAATTTAAAATCAAGTGTTTGCAGCCTGAACTTTAATTTGGCAACTTTACGCCGAGTTTCCAAAGTGCTGTGGTGAATCTATGAAACACATGCCTTTTTATCAAATTAAAATCATAACTAGGCAAAATTTAAAAAAATGTATATTTAAATTTAAATATACAGTCACCCACTTTATTTTGCGTTTTTCAACGCCGGCGTTCAGAAATCATCTCAAAATATACGACTGTTTCCACATAAGCCCGCTCTGGCCTAAGCAAATAGAGTCATGAAGTTGTCTCATAAACAATGGGCCACCGTAGTTAAAGAAACGCATGTAACTCCCATTTGAGTCTCGCTTAGTAAAAAAAGAGGAGTAGCACAGTAAATGTTTGCATAAACTACAGAAAATGTTGGACATTGAACAACAAATAAATACAGAAAATACGGCTTCATTTCAATTTCGTGTGGAACGTGGAATAGAAATGAAGTAATTAAGCGTCAGGGAACGTAGAAGCGTGGTCTACCAATGGCTTCCATTTGACTTCCAACTTCCAATTTATTTCCAAATGTTTGTGAAATGGCATGCCAAATCAAATCCACTACATGCATGTCATGTTTGTCGCGCCCAGTGAATTCATGTTCCGTTGTAATTCTATTTATTTGTGATTCTAGCCTTTTACATTGGTTTTGGTAGGCGGGCTTTTTTGTTCTAGTATAATTTACACTCGACACTCGACATATTCCGTGTGACACGGGAAGCGTTTTCCCTAAAACTTAATTAAGAAATGCAAAATAAACAGAGTGCATGTGAGAGAGCTTCGTTTCGCTCAATCCGGAAAAGGAATCTTTAACCTCAAAACAAAGGTTCAATTTTCTTGAGGAATTTCCAAATATAAACCAAGGCTGGAAGCTCTGAGCCTCAAATCCATAGGATTGACCGGAAAAACTCGAAGATTGCATGTGAGTTGGAGTTCATTCAAAATACTGGTACACAGTATTTGTTAAGGTTTATTTTTAGTTCCGGGTTTTCCAAGGAATGTTGAGTGTTGAGGCAATATTCATGTCAAATAAATATTTGATGTGGGTGAAAGCAGAACGTTGTACAGCACTCAAGTGCAAGGGCCCGAAGAAATGAGAATGTGAAGGTTCAAGTGTAGAAGGAGTGAAAGGTGTGTGTTATATTGTAATATTGGACGGAAATGGTCCAAGTGAAGGTACCAAGTACCTATGCAAATATTTGTCTGCACAAATTGATGAATTATGGATTGATTTAGATTTAAGACGCAGTGTGCTCGTCAGATGTTTGCCTAGTTTGCAACAAGCGACCTCATTTTTGTTGAACAGATCACAAAGTCATATTTAAGGCATTTATGAATTTTTAATGAATCAATGTTGAAAAAATCTACTAAGTGCACATTCAGCTCGTAACAGGCAAAGACCGCCACTCCAACAACCGTGACTTCAAAACCCGCGAGGCAAAAACCGCAACTCCAAAAGCCGCGACACACCAAAAAACACGACACCAAGAACAGCGACACTCATTTCTTTACTTTAAGGTTAGGCTAGTTTTTAACGTGTTGCTGTTTTTGGTGTCGCGGTTTTTCGTTTGTCACGGTTTTTTGAGTCGCGGTTTTCGTGTCGCTGTTTTTGGAGTCGCGGTTTTTGGCTGGAAGCCTATGTCGACTATTTTTGCTTGATTTTGCTTTACGACTTCAGGGTTATGGCAAGTCTATATTTTGATTGACACATGTCGAAATCTGTGATAAAAATATCAGAGATACTCTACGAAGAGGCCGTAACAGGTCTAACATCCATGGAACCCCAAATCCCCTATCTCCGTTTTTATTTCCAACTATATAAATTTGAAGAATAGAGGTTAAGCTAATAAGAGAAAATGACAGCTTGGGCCAGAGCGTTGAAACAAAAGCGGATGGAAAGGAAACCTATAATATTTTACGTTCCTTGTTTACTTCTGGCCGAGGAAGAAGAGTGAGAGAGTTGAACCAAGTGTTTTTACTACTTGGAACAGTAAAAGTGAAAGTAAGAAAGTCATTTTTATGTGGGAGCATTATTTGTTTTTTCTCTCGTGCCACTCTTTGTGGCGTCAGAGTTTGAAGGAAATGACCTATCATAATCTTCTCGAGTGAAGTGATGCGATTCTGCACATCTTTGTTCTCTGTCCTTCGTATTTGTACCGCACTTCGGCCCCCGCCAGGACGCCTGGCTGTACAATGTTTATTATGAAAGTTCAACTATTTCCCTCACGTACGCCTATATTGTGCAGCTTATTACTCTGGCTACACAGGGGATAATGCTCCAGAACTGCAAGGCAGATACTGCCCGCACCCAAACTTTCACTTTCACTAACTCGGATTAGGTCGTGAGGGACTTATTTAAATATCTTGTATATTTTTTGTCTGTCTGTCTCGCCATGTGAATGACTTTCTCTTTGAGTGTAAAACGAGACTTGAGTTTAGTCTGTGGTTTAAAACTTGGTTTCACTTAGCGATTTGGATATTTAAAGCGTAGTTTTAAAGAAATCAATAGATTTTACACTTAAATCTACGTTTAAATCAGTAAATTTTGATATGTAATGCTTGGGTTTAGTCAGGAGTTTGATGCCATTTAAAGTTTGACGTTAATGTTTGTTTTAAACTGGATTCTGATGAAAATTTTGGGCATTTAACAGATGATTGATTATAAAAAAGTAGTTATAGCATTGTTTTCTCAATTATCATGTCACGGTCTTAAAATTATGTCAATTGTCAATAAACGTTCATGAGAATCCTTAAAATTGTTCTATAAAATAAATTCAAATCCTTCCCATGCAGCAAAGTATCCCTATCTAGACCAGATTTGATATCGACATACAGAAACTGGCAATATAGACGAATCGAT
>JAQFXZ010000625.1:0-17233 GCA_034694025.1 Ceratophysella scotica | reverse complement strand
AATACACACGATGTGAAGAAAATCCATCGACTTTGATTTTTGGAGGGATTTGAGAATTGTGAGGGATAAAAAATTGACATATGTCATGCAAAGGGTTGACGGGGTTGAGTTGAGAAAAAAAATGAGAATGTGGTTGATTGTGAGAAGAATCGAGGATTGAGCGAAGGACATGGGATGAGAAGTAGAAGAGAATACGGAGAAAATTCAACGGGCTGAAAAAGCAAAAAGAATCTCAAAGAAGTTACGGGTTGAAGCAGAAGTGAAAACCAAGAACGGGTTCGAGTTAAGTCCTGCTGATCCAGTATAGCAAATGAGCTACAGTTGACCACTTGACCCCTAGGTGACCCGAAAACCGAAAAATTGGTGAAAAGTTTACTAGATAATAATATAGTCACAGAGTCACGGAAGAATCAGAATTTGAGTAAGAATGAAACAGAGTTTAATTCGAATACGGGGAAGGTGTTGTCACAGGTTGCAATGAAGAAGATTTAGAACATGTTACGGGCTGAGAAGCCGAAGCTAAGCAAAGGTCATGAACGGGTTTAGGTTAAAAAAGAGGAGCATTTGTCAAGGGTCGAAGTTGAAATGAAGAAAATGTTAAGTGGTCAAGCAACGGGTTTAAGAAACAAGAAGACGTAGAAGATGCGAAGGGTTGGAAACGAAACAAGTAGGAAACTTCCCAGGTTGAGAAGCAGAAGTTCAGCAAAGATTATAAAGCGGGTTTAATTTGGTTGAAAATACATCATTATCATTCGTCGCGGGTTGAAATGAGGTAAATATAAAGTGGTCATGGAACGGGTTTACGATGGAAACTAATGGAGAAAATGAGACAATTTTGAAAAGAACCAAAGACAAATGAGTAGTACTCCATGGTTGAGAGCTGCGAAGCAAGGCAGGCTTGATCAAAGTTCATGGGAAGTTAAGTTGAAAAAAAACAGATATAGGAAATATGTGACGAGTGGCGAGTTGTAAGAGACGAGAAATTAGAAAACATCACGGTTGAGAAACGGAAGTTGAGCAAATGTCATAACAACGGGTATAAGTTGAAATAGGAAAGGGAGAATGTGAGAGGTGGGGAAGAGCTGCAAGAAGGGGTTTATCACGGGTTGAAATTTAGAAAATGTGATAAAAACACGATAATTTGGGTTGTAAACAGATTCAGAAAAATGTGGAAAACGAAATAGGAAAAGGACTGAGAAGCAGAAGTTGAAGGTTTAACGGGTTTTAAGTTGAAAGTTAGCGAGGAGAAAATGTGACGGGTTGTAAAGAAAATTGAAATATGTAGTAGATCAGGTTGGAGTTTGTCATCGGAAATAAGTTGTGGATTTATAGGAGGTCAATGTTGGAATTGAAAGAAAAGATATTCAATGAATATGTGCGGTTTTGTTCAATGGCATAAATCATAAATCCTCCGTCCGTAGGACGGGCTTCCGCTAGTGTCATACTAACGATCACGCAACAGCTCATGCAACATGCCCATTTGCCAGGAAAAGAATGTTCGGTAGTTATTTAAAATATCGTTGATTTTGTATTAATTCCCAATACATACCTTGGAGAGCTGAAATGATGGTTTGACTAAAGATGTCGTCCGAGTTTCCATGTCCAAGTCTAAAACCAAAGCATGACATTTTGAATAATGAGCTGGATAATTAGAGTACTTACTCCGCTATTGTATCCCATCATAGAACATCAACAGAACCGAATCTAGCCTGCAGAGAGCAGAGAATAGTTATTTTCTCTTACCTCCCGTAACTTCCTTCTCCGATTGACATCACGATTCCGTTAGCCTGAATCAAAAAAGTGCAGTTCTGACCACAGATGACTTGCTGCGTCCCAGCAAAAGAATTAGCTATTTTCGGAACATTTAACTGCCTTCCAGCATCCCCCAACTGACCATGTCGGCCATTGCCTAAGAACAAATAATTCAATATGTACTGGCAACTGGCTCAATCTTTTAACATTTTGCACATGTAGAGAATACTGGACTGAAGATTTAGATATGGCACATACCCCAACAGTAGACTTCACACTTTCCTCCAAATTGCCAGTCCAAGGGCTGTTGTGTTGCCCACGTCACCACTTGGGCGTCCATTTCATGGGTCCACTCAAATATGTCATTGGTGTCGGTTCTACAAAGTGCGTCCTCATCTGAAACAGTGAATGGTAAAAAAAGGTCACTATGCCATCCTATTCGTTTATTAATTTGAATTGAATTTTTTGGGGCAACTTCAGATGCAACTAGAAAATATTTGTAAAGCGCAGTGTACCGATTCGATATTTTTCCACAAAGTCCGCGGGTAATTTTCCCCTGGTGCATAGAGCTTCGGCAGTACGAATTGTCATCCCCATTGTGTACAACCATTGCCACGGTGTCTTCTCATCCAAGCCGTTTCCTTGTGACGGGTTGTAAGTGAGTACTTTGTCCAGACTCAAATTGAGTGCAAGAGTAGCTAAGCTTTGAAGGTATCGCGTGTACACCAACTGGTCCCCACTGTCAACGTTCTGTTTTTCATATTCGTATTGCTCCTGAAAGAAACACCAGAGTTTATCAAACTATCCAAACACATAAGTACAACTAGAAGGAACCCGTCCCACGGACGGACGACTTATGATTTGATTTCCTGAACATTCTCATCTCACTCATTGCATAGCATCAAAAATATTAATATTTTATTCTTTTCTTGACCCTTGACTGATCAAAATTCTCTTCTTGCATCTAATTTCAAACCTTCAAACGTTTGCAATTCCAACTGGTTGCGTGACATTTGCCCATTTATTACTGCTCCACAATTAGTTAATATTTTCTCATTTCATTTTAATTCGGTTTGAATGAATACGCCATTTTCAGTTTGGACGACAGATTTTGAGTTTTTGTCAATTTCTGGGTTCTCGGGTCACTTAGAAGAAACAAACTCCAAAATTAACGATTGAATTGAATTAAATTTTCCATCCCTAGCCACTTTTGGGTAGGATAAAAAGTCTGACCGATTTCCGGCTTTCGGCTCACTTTGGGGTCAAGGTGTCATCCGATCGGGGTCAACTATACTTTATTTTCTGAATAGAATCCGAGTGAAGCTTTTGACACTTCAATTCAACTGTCCCTGTAGCACTTCCCAGTGTCGAGATAAGCGAACACAGACGGACGCACCAGACATAATCAATAGGGGAGGGGGCAGACGGGATTTACTTTACACCCCCCTGAGACTTTTTGGCGGCAGGAATTTTGGATGACTATAACGCAAATTAAGCCTAGAATGGGGATTATGGCTCAAAATCTCGAAAAATTTCTTGCATTCGCGCAAAACATCGCCCCTTAACACCCCTTGATTACTAATTTGTCTTATTTTCACATTGTTTTCTGTGTCCCATAAAAATATTAAATGTACTAAACTATTCCCGATGACCCGCTCGTCGAAAAGTTCTAGAACAGCCGCTGCCCTATACGTATGCATGCGGCAGAACATGACAAGTGTTTCACTGCACTTCACTTAATCATGTCTTCCATTGCATAAAAATATTTATAAATGCAAAGATCAAGTGTGACGAAGAGAAACAGAAAGATGATGAAAGAAATATAACAGGAGAAAAAGGCGGAAAAGGATATTTGAGCAGAATATCTGTTGAGCTGCCGAAACATTCAAATTCTGTTATGCAAATACATAGCATGGAAAACGGAATATTGGGAACACACAGGAAGGGAGAACCTGTTGACAGTGACGCCCTTCGACTTTAATGCACAGCCCTTGTAATTTCCAAAATCAAACCAATTTAATTTTCTGCTTTTGAAAACTCACATTTCATAAAAAAAATATCGTGTCAAAAGCAGTTCCTCCAATATTACATTCATTCCCAAATATGCTGAAAAAATTTAGCGCGCGCGAGCACGCGCAAATTTTTTTCGGCTAGCTTTTTTTGGCCGCCGGCCTCCTCGGAAATATTTCTACTTGACCCCCCCTGAGCTTCAACCCACATTGGTTATGTTTGGGACGCACACTGCAAAATATGTAACAGATATTGGAGGAAGTCATTCTCACATTCATTAAAGCAGGCAGGTACGTGAGGAGTGCTTTGAAGATGGCCATATGGTGATTCCCATTGAGACCTTGTTGAAAGAATGAAGTGGAATAATTCAACACAGATGCTCGACAGGATAGACACTTCACCTAATCACAAAAAATTATTATTATTGGAATGCAAGATATTTGGTATGAGAGATATCGACCTGGGTTGCATGGCAAGCTCTCCTTGGTCGTACTCACCAGCTGTTCTATAGCCCACTGTCGATGACTTCCGGATAAACGAGCGGACATAACACACTGAGCCAGTGCTTCAATTAAATACAGCGATGAGTCCAATCCAGCAGCTTCTGTACAATTCGTCGTTCTCGAAACTTGTTCAAAAATAGAAATAGAAAATTGTTGTAGCAGGATATCCTTCTGAGAAATGCGACCAGCTGCAGCTGCCAACCTCAAAGCAACGTTTCGTATACCTTTATCAAGTGTAATGAAGGGATGTGCACACAGAATGTTAACCAGTGCCATCGTAACAACAAAATGGGCACGCTGACAATCTGTTGCACTAACTTTTACGAAACCAACAGAAGCATAGATCAATTCCTGTCAAAGAGGGATACATGGCTTAGTTGAGAGAGTATTCAAACGCTGGATTGCTTTTCCTGGGCTTATCAAATAAATATTTGCACTCACTCGCGTACTCATTTCCAGTACAAACCTCCCGGTGTCTGCATCGTTCAAGGTAAGAACTTCAACTGCTTTAGCAATATGCTGAAGCGTGGTGCATGTTCGAACATCGTACGGCAGGTTTAGAAACCGACCCGGGCCAAATCCGTTTGCACCGGGATGATAGAAACGGTTGTCGTCGTCAGTACCGTCTGACGGTACTTGGATCCTCCCAGACGCAGTCAAACACATCAGCTTGATGAGACTATCAACGTCAGAAAGTCCAATCTTCTCCAGCGCTGCTCCAAAATCGCAGGAACAATCACTGTGTTGAAAAAGGGAGCAAAAACTCAGTACACGTTGTTTCTATGCTACGTCGGACATAAATGTTGCTAAATGCTGAAAATTGCGTCACTCTGAACTAAACAGTGATAGGGCCGTAATACTGGATATGTCCGCAGGTAAAGACACGCATAGAACTGCATGTGGTATTACAGATTGCGGATAGATAGGTCAATGTACGCACAGCGGCACAGCACAGACAGGTCTCTCTACTTTTACTTTGAATGAATCGAATATTATGGAAGACTTCCAGCAGTGGCTCTTGATTGATGTTATTACATACCTGATGCTGAGCAATGTTAAGGCTTGCATAACGACACTCCTCGAGATCATGACCTGAGCGACACGAGTTGAATTCTCCATACTTTGAAGACGACGTGTCGGATCGTCAAGTGTCATGGCTTGCTCTCCAAGAACTCGTCCCGTAGAAGCGCAACCTATTGCAATTATTCCATACATTTATTCAAACTATTTAGTCCTAATCAAAGAGGAATAAGTTTGAGAACAAAGCCGTAACAAAAGGTGTCGCAAATACCTGTGTTCTTGAATCCGGTCACCTTGTCTACAATTTTACTTCCCAAAGGGTCCGGTTCTTCCCACGTAACGTGGCTCGGAAATGGTTTACGGTCGCTCAGTCCCAAATATGGCAGTATATTGTTGAACTTTTCTGTGGTTCCTGTGTGGTTTGTCAACAAAGAAAAATATTTAGCATAGATATTTATCAACATATAGTGTTGGACGTCAGTTAATAGATAAGTACAACAAAGCGATTCTATTTCAGATTTAAGAACAAGTTAGGCCTCTAGCAAATTCACAATTCGAGAGTAAATGTACATATTGCACATGAAATTAGTATGTGGGATCCATGTCAGAACAGAAGGTCCAAAAAAGGGACCAAAACAATATAAGTCAGTCAACGACCTAATGCAATACCAGTACGTTTTCTTATCCACATACCTCCTTGTCCCAAACATGACATCGAAATAGATGCTCTGAGTATGCTGTCTGTAACATGGTCGTCGACTTCATCGTTTATCAAGTTTTCAGTCTCGCTGTTAGGTACCATTGTCAATGCTGGCAACGCTAGAGATGTTTCATTGTCAGCAGCAATCACAGCACTTTCGATTGCATTATGAATGCTGTGATTGTGTCCGTCTTGTTGGTCGTAGCACTGCTCACACAGCCAGTAAGATGATTCTAGGATGAAAGTAACAACATATTTTCATTAGATTCCCGGCTGGACTTAAAGTTCAAAAATTACAGCAAAAAGGCTAAGTAACAATATTGAGTAAGCGTAGACATGTACGCCATGAGCCGCGTGCGACAAAGGCGCTGCCGAGTGTAGTCACATTATTCCGTACTAAGTTTCGGTGGAGGACAACGGAAAGCGTAGCGCAGAGTGTCATTTGATGACGGTTAGTCGAAACTCTTCTATGGGAACCCGTGCTATTCGACCGATTTCATAATAACGAGGCTTCCTTACGAAGAGATTGATACATAACCGCATATTTCATTTTTTGAAATATTTCAGGAATATGCGAAAGATCTGAATGAAGTTAGAGAATTTGAACGTTACTTCAATACCCGCCGAGCCGATTACCTAAAAAACGCTTACCTCACTATAGATCCCTGGGGAACCTCTGACAACTTATTTCGGTTGAGGCACCCTAATAAAACTTTCGGTCTCATCTCATCATGGAATAATTTTTCAGGATCCGACGAGAAGTCTAAGAACTTTCGGGTTTGAAAACTTTTAAGATTCCCAAGAAAGCAGATTCATAGAATTTGACGTAATTTTTGGGAGGCTCATTACGAGATCGTAATCCTGTGGAGGCCCACTGGATTACAAATGTAAACTTTGACGTTTTAGAAATTCATATCTCCGGCGCGAAAAACTTTATTCAATTGAAAATTTGGGTAATCCTTCCCCATTTTATACTCAATCAAGCGCAGGAAGTATCCCAGAGGTGGAGCAAGTTGTTTAAATTGTAGGAAATAAAGTATAACAAAAAATCGAGAAAATTTCATGAAATATTCCTTCGTGGCCCAGCGGATTACAAATGTAAACGAAGTAACATGGCCGCCAAAGCAAGTTATGTTGCCAATGTGTGCCGAATAATATTCCCTACAATTCGAAATACCATAGGCACTATAATCGTTCGATATAACAATGCTAGACATTGATACAATAGTCCTGTGTGGAACGTTTATATGGAGCACGTACGTGCTTTGACCCAAATCGTGATAATGATTTACAACATTGGACATGTGGCAACACTGCGGGTTACAAATGTAATTCACTGGGCCAAATCCAGCGGGCTTTCACGTAAATATTTCTCGTGGGCCTAGAGGTTAAACATTAGTTTCGGATTTTCATCGAGCAATTGGCGCAGTCTGGATTACCTATGTGATATGTGATTGATTACAAAAGAGTACGATGGCAATTCAGCAAAAACTCCTATCCAACTTACATGAATTAATGGTATGTCTTGGCCGAGCCGGCGGTGAGCCTTGAGTTGGCTCCATCCCTCTAAATACTACCGGCTCGGCCAAGTCAGCCCAATAATTCATGTAAGTTGGATTGGAATTTTTGCTGAAGTCCCGTTGTACTCGACTGTATGAATATTGACCTATGTAGATACGTACCTTGAATTTCCCCACAAATGTGTTTTTTGCATGTCAAACCACATCCTGGATGTCGAATCTTATAGTGGTCTAATACATCTTTGCTCATACTCGCACAGAAGCAGCAAAGCCCACGATCTCCCAATTGCGTTGCAATCATTACGATTGGTATCTGAATGAGGAGAAGCATTGAAAGAAAGCGTTAAACAAAATTGCTTAAGGGTCTGGTTACCTTTGGAACTCCATGTTACCCGTGCATAAGAAGTTGGATTGGGAAAATTGACACTCCTCAGTGAATACTGATCGTAGAATCTCTGGATTTAGTCTACGGACTGAGAAATGACCAATCTACAACCTGTTGCACCAGTTTTTCGATTATTGGTCACTGGTCAAACTTATTAGTGCCCAAAGTTTACTGAATTCAAGCAAAAGTTTGGACACCAATAACTTTGGTCAGTGAACACTAATCGAAAAACTGGTGCAACAGATTGTAGATGTTCCTTTCTCAGTGCGTAGCAAGAAACCCCATGACCCTACGATCATTATTCACTGAGGAGAGTCAATTTTCCCAATCAGTGAATATTTCGTGGTTGTGGGAAGTTGGCCCAATATTTTGCCCGAATGAGTTGTGAGTGAGAGAAGAGAGCGAGCTCCGCTTGCTAACTTCACATAACCAATCCAAATGTGAACCAAACCCTTAACTACTATTATTAACTACTGTTCGCAGTTGACCGAAAAAGGACAGAAGTAGAAGTGTAAAGTAAAAACATGAACAATCTTACCCGAAGCAATCTGGGTTCGGTGAGATTAGGAATATTTGCTCGCATCATTCGATGTGCATTAACTCTTTGGAGGTGTCTATCCCTGACGGTGGAAAAACAGTCTTCAGAAGGTATTGATCCGGATGTGTTAGTATTTCTTGTTGGAGTGTGTAACCCTTGGAGCACTTCGCTGAATGCCAATCCCGTTCTTTCGGTTACGCCTACAACAAAAAATCTAATATAAATGAATACTATATAAAACTTTTGTAGTTTCCATCCGTCCGTCCGTCCGTCTCTTTCGCTTAGCTCGACACTGAGAAGTACCAAATGGTGTCAAAATCCTCGTACCAATTCAGTTCAAAAAATGAATTATAGTTGACCCCGATCGGATGAGCCCTAAGTGAGCCCACGACGAATTTTACCGAAAATTGGCTTTTCGTTAGAGTTGAAAACAGTAACGGTTGAAAATTTGGATTCTTTTCAAATATTATTTGTGGAGATGATTGACCTCCTCATCCCTAGTTGACACGATAGTCCAAAAAATCACCATACTTGTTTTCTCCCTAATAGAAAATTCTAGAGATGCACCTTGAATATAGTTCAAATGTTGTGGAAAAAATTTGATTCGTGACCTTTGATTGACCCTAAAAAAGAGCAATAAACAAAGATCTGAAATTTTTGCAGTTGAAAATGAACGTGATTGAATGTCACGGGGTTGGAATAAGGAACTAGAAATTCTATTGAGAAAATATAACGGGTTAATCACGATATGAGGAAAACAAGGCAAAGTCAACCGTTTCGAACCAGTAAAATGAGACGAACGTGTTGAACAAAATCGGAGCCCTTGAAATAATAAAACTAAAACATTTCAAATAATTTTATAATCATCAATGTCGACGTAGTAGGCACACAAATTATTAAATTCAAGAACATTCCAAATGTTTAGGAAGCCGCAAAAAAGGGCGGTCAAACAAATACAGTAAATATGTGTCGAGAAGTTAAATATTCGTATTCATCTTCGTCAAGATTGACGACTTTAAATAAATAAGTGTTTTAGTTTGATTACTTCAAGGGCACTTCACCACAGAGGGCATCATCATGCCTTCATACATACTATTTTTATGGTCAATAATGCTCAGAGAGTCAGAATCGTAAATCCTCCGTCTGTTGGGCGAGATTCAGCTACGGGTAAAATATGTGATATGCTTTATGTTGACGTCTTAATAGCTTACGGTTAAGAATTGTAGGAACATCAGCGGAAGAAACATTTGTCGAGGAAGTAGACTGTAACGGTCGTCTTCTTGGATCAGTTGGAAACTGTGAGGTAATATAAAATACATTAGTGAATCACAGCAGAATTTATTAAGAATAAGCAAATATTCACGATTCTATTTACCATTCCTGTTATATTGTCAGAAATATTAAGACAGAAGTATTGCCGTTACATAGAATGCTAAAAAATTAGCGGGTTTGGTTTTCATACACACTGTAGACTGTTAGTTAGCATGCTAGCGATAGCGATGAAATCAACAAGTGACTGGGCACAAGAAACAAGAAACTGTAGCTTACAAAATTTGCTGTCCTGTATAGGGGTAGAGGGTAGAGCTCACCGCATGTCGCTACTATCGCGGTCCTATCTCTTAACCCAGAGGAGCGATTTGGAATGAAAGAACTTTTCTCTCATGCCCCTTACGTGTTAAACGACCCGTTTTCGGGATATTTTTCGTAAGGAAGATAACACGCTATTGGGTGTTCAAAGTAGCGAAATGAGGGTAAATATGGTCTAGTTTCTGAAACATATATTTTAAAACAAACGGCATGGGTGACGTATTGATGACGAGGGAGCAACTTCACTGAGCTCTCTCTCTTTGGATTTTAGCATCAGAGATCAGAGTCAGAAATCGACCAAGGCCCTAAAAATTCCTCAAAACGCTTAACCAGTTAAACACATATTATTGATAGAAAAAGTTATTTCGGGCTATGGTTATTTGTTCAGGAAGGCCATTGCTAGGGTTTCAGATCTAGTGCTAGCATATATCTGCTATTTACTTTTATATAAACTGTCGCATTTGTTTCATGCAGGTTTTAATATGCAGTATCCCAAATACCTATAACGTAAATTGTGTGATATGTTGCACCAAAAATGCTTCCAAGAAGTTGCGGTAGAAGAAATAGAACAAGAAGGTTCCCTATTTGAGATTCGTCATATATAAAGATGTCCACCTTTCACCTCGAATGCTATGAAAGGAAACATTTGTGTAGCGTTTCTCCTTACGTCAGACGGTGGTGGTAAGCTATTGCCAAGCGACCATGGACGAACAAAGCGATCCCTTGACTCTCTCTCTATCGCGGACATCGATGGAATATGGGCACCTAAAGTATTAGCACTTTCATCAGAATCAATGCTCGGATTTTCGATCATCCACGACGCGAGTTGGCTCACTGCGGCGACGGAGAGTTCTCCACGAACACCTATATTTTAATTAAAAGTCAGACTTTTATTAGTGTCGCAATTGGTATAACAAGACCAATATCTACATTGGCTTTCAGCACGAATGACCAACGCATATTCCCGCATAAATATTCTCGTGAAGAGGAACGCACAACCTACGCCTTGGCGTCTATTTCAAGGGTATTGGACTAGCTCTAATATTTATCTTATCAATCACATAATATCGCCTCAGTTCCTATAATAGTCGACGTAGTCCTTTATGTAGAAAAATTGCTAAGCAAGAGTATTTCTAGCACATTACCTATGGAAGCCATAGCACTTCTTATATGTCTTGGTGTAAATCCCATTTCCAGTAGAGATGAAGGTAAACGGGCATTAGCACCACCGATGCCAACAGGGGCGCGGTCATCTATTGCGGCTGGTGGTGACGGAGATCTTCTTGGGCGTCTTCGAAGTGCACCAACGACGCCGGCTTGTGTATTCGAACTTCGACCTCTACCGTGATACAAAAGTGGGGCTAAATTGAACGTGGACGGTCCTGTACTCGAATCGACAGCACTTGATTGCTGCTCATTGTGAAAATCTCGTTCTACACGCCTAAAGAGACGACGCGATCCTTGAGATTCATCAGCTGATATTCGTCCACCAAGAGTCATCGACGTATCTTGGTCGTATAGTTGTGTCAGTGCATTGGAATCTGGAAATAATGTTCGACAAAATGATGATGTAAAATATGAACAAGTCTGGATTTTTGTAGAATTCGTTCACGTATAAATCTGGTGGAAGGTGCAGTAATTTTGCTTGTTTTACTAGGCATTCTCTGCATCATGCCAGAATGATTTTGTGAATTTCCAAAACAATAATTGTAGCGACAAAATCAGGAAGCGAATTACTTGCGAGAAAAGAACATAATGAGAACAAGCTCGGTAATGTGGAATTCCAGGTACGGAACACTTACTTCGGGGATACAGTCGACTAGCCAAATGTGCCAATGTGATTCCAGGAGACGTCTCTTGAACAGGTCTTCTAAGCCGTCTCAATTCTTCGTCAACGAGCTAATGTGAATTTTCAGCAAATATTGGAATTGGTAATTTTGTCCTTGATGTTAGTTCTTTACAAATATACATTTCCTATTCTTAGCTCTTTTAGCTCTAGCGCTTTGTCGTACGCGAAACAGTTCGCATCAGATATATAATCGGCAAAATACGCAAATCCATCGACGTTTCTCTGATGTAATCTTTGAACCTACTTTGGCTCATAATATTTTTCAAAGACCTCATTGATTTTTTTCGTTTGAGCAAGCAATAGGGGATCATAGTTAGCAATCGAAAGCACTTTGTTTTTCCGGTGGAAGTGGGTTTCATAACCAACTGTGTCACCACTGCGCCAGAGGGCCCTTGCACGGTGGAAGGAAACTCTTTGCGACGCTGTGTATCACGAAATGCATTATTAAAATAAAATAAAATGTTAACATATATATAGTCAGGCTCAGTGACCTCATTAGTAGCTTATCATGAAATAGATAATACAAAATGCATACAAAACTAGTATTCCAATTGGAGAAGGAACTGAATCACGGTTTTTTATTAAAATTATTTATTTCGAATACAAAGTTCATCCATATTAAGATGAAAAATCTTCGACGTACTTCAGTCCCTTTCGGGAGGAGAGGGAAATTTGTAATTCTCTGAGCGGTTTACAAAAGAAAATCCTGCGTCCCTTCCCTGCTGTATTATTGTTTTTTGTATGAATTTTGAAATTTTTTATTATAAGCTTCTAATGAGGGGTCACTGAGCCACGGTATATTTTTTATATGTACATTTAATTATATGTTACTCTTTTTTGTAAATTAAAATTTTGAATTGCCCATGCAAGTAGTTGTATGTAGCATGGGAATGCTGCTTGATTGTCATGATTTGCTTGATGGCGATACGATGTGTTTTACGCTAATGCTGAATTACCGGGATTGAGTTTGGACTAGCTTAGTGCCGAATTAGTGGTCCGAGGTCCGAGCTCTGGTTGGGTTTGGTTCTGATTCGAGTAAACTGAAGCCTGAAACGTCGTCCAATTGTAACGTCATTGAAACACTCTTGTACCACTCCCGATAAATTCAAGTCGAGTTGGGTTAGGCTAGGTTAGATTCTGGTGGCAGGCCAGGCCAGTTTAGGTTAGATTTAGTTTGGCTAGGTTATGCCGAAACGCCGAAAGAAATGGGACGTTACATACCGCCGGCCTTGGTTTACTCTATCCATACACTCTTGACTTACATGCGTCCTCATCAAATTACACACCGCCTCATGTAAGTCAAAAGTTGGCGAGATGGAAAAAGGAGCTCGAAACTTGAATCTGTCGCCACTCTCTTGTCTATCTGAAGCTTTAGCGGTCACCGTAGTATTGGAGCTGATGATGGTGGCTTGCCTTGCCACGTTAAATATTTGTAGTAAACTCAGTCAACTCAACAACTTACAGACTCTACACGTTCACGTTCTGTTGATCCAATGAGCTCGTATGATGGTGAGGTGAAAGGGCTTATCATGCGCCTTAGCGAGGCCAATGTAGCTACAGCGTCTCTTTCTTGAACATCATTTATGCAGTTATCTGTAGTAGTGCTACTTCTGCTCGTACCGATGTTCGTATTTGAAGATTGTGTCGTAGTCGGTTCAGACTGCTCCTCCAGATATTGAATTTGGGCACTAAAGTGTGGTCCTAACGAATCCACCAACTGCTTGACGTGCAAGTGATGTACGATATTTTGTAGACGTTCCAACTCTGATAGTGGCACCAGCTGTTCCAGCACGCAAGGCTTGACGCTCATCTAAGAGGACGATAGACACAGTTTGATTTTGCTTCATAGAGCATAATATGGATATCACATCTACGTTTACATCACTGCACACACTATCAATGTTCATTGTACATTTAAGCGGAAGTATGAACTTACGGTTACAAATGCGGAGAAAGCCTCAGCTAATGCCGCTTGTAGGCTTGAGGTTTCCGAACAGTATGGACACTCCTCCGAGTTAGCGGGTATCATTTTACCGCATTTCAGACAAAGCCCATTTGTGGTATTACCACCAACGTTATTGGCCTCATCTTTCTCCTTTCCTTCGCTAGTTGTAGGGCGTAATCCAGCCTTTCGTCGCTTTGGTACTAAGAGAAACTCAGCAAAGTGACTACAATTTAGGATTGCGCTGAGCGCCTTCATTGCACCGAACTGTATGAAGCCCATCTTTATAAATGCACCCTCCAGCTCAAGATCAGCCTTACGTCTTTGAACCTGAAAGAAATACGATTTCAATTACTAAAAACAAACTTTGGGACTGAGATGGTCCATGGATAAGACGCGCCTGTTATTTTACTCTTCCGGTATGCTATATTTCTGTTTCTTACCATAAGTACGGATTCTGAGCCTTGGCGAAATAGTTCAACTGGTGGTGAACCAATATTAAAGGGCGTGCAATCCGTATCATTGCCCTTTGTTACTTCGTGCATGATATTCGTAACCATTTGGGTGGAAAGAGCATCTACAGCAGTTGAACTCGAGACAGCGGTAGGAATCTGCACGTGGCTTCCGTTGTTCCGGACATAAATAGGCAAAATTGGTGGATTTTCCCAGAGGGCACTTTTCGTACATTCACCATGCACCCCTTGTAATGAAGTACTAAGTTCCTCTTCTGTACGACTTGCACTCGTTGCTTCCGAACCTTCAGTTTTGGGTTTTGGGTCAAATGGATGGTCGGCGTCTTGGTTTGGAAAATGGAGCTACAGGGAATGTTAGATATACAAATAATTCTCTCACAAATATTTTAAATGTCGTATTAAACTACTAAGTATTCAATGATTCACGAACCTCATTCGTAATACCAGTTAACTTTGTGAGAAATCGCAATGCCTCAGCAGTGAGACAGGTGAACTTCGAAGCATCAAACGGTGGCAACGGACAGGGTTCGAGAGATGAAACTAGTGTATCGCTGTGGGTAAGGATTAAAAATTAATGTTTTATTTGCACATTAGTTTGAATAATCAACATACCCAAGTGTAGAATCACCATCTTCCCACTGAACCTTGACTGAAGTAAGTCCAACGCGAATTGTGCCCAATATTATTGCTTTTTTCCCAGTCGGCTTGTGAATGCACTTGGCTCCAACCCTAAGGCCTCGGTCGACACCGCCTAGTACAGCAAGCGCTGGCCAAACTTCCTTGCAAAGACGATCAATATCTTCGTAGCTGTTGGGTACTACTTTTCTGAAAGTCTCATCCGACTCCTTGACCTCTTCGATTGTGTCAGGAGACTGTATGGTTTCAGCTGTGGGTGTTGGTGTCTTGTCTCCTCCAACGTCATAAATTATTTCCTTTCCATTGTAGAGCCTTTCCATCACACACTCGTTGATCTAAATAGCAATGCTTTTTTAGTATTTGAAACTAACGACGAGAAAGCAGATCCCTTAGATGCGAAAAATTTATTAACGGTATTTTAGGCAAAACAAAGTGAGACAAAATTAAAATTGACGAGGTGGAATTTTAGGAAGAACTTGCTTTAGTAGCCAAGGCTTGGCAGAACTTATTCATTCACGAAACAATTATCATACAATTATTACAACTGGTATATTTTGATTAAGCTACATTGCCTCTTCTTTCCGGATTTTGCCCGGAGCGGAGAGCACTCTGGAGAGCTATTTTCCTCTCCGGCACTAGCCGGAGGGGAGAGCGTTGAGCTGGAGAGCTCTCCGGAGAGCCCTGCGGAGAGCTCTTCCTATCTCCCACAGTTACTAAAATATTTTGTTGTAAAAAAAATTGTGGATGAGTTGCTGCGCTTTCCACTCACGTCTTTTTGTTATTCGAACTTGTCAGCATGTTTTCTAAGATAGTGCCGCTTGGCTTCCACACAAACATTATGCTTCCGCATTCCGTAAAGAGTAATAGTGCAGGGAAGTAGATTATGTATTTAACGTCAAACTTCACAGAATTTTTTGTTTTTCACGAGATGATTTAATATTTGAAATTGTGTTCGTAAGTACTTTATGTCTACTCAAATCGTCGCGTTCTAAATATTCAGAGTTGATATTGAAGTGGACTATTCGTATCAGCAGGCTGACGAGGCATGATGCCGTTGCAGTTGCAATCTGTCATATATCACACACATACCCGAGCCCAAATAACCTACCACTAGTACATTCTCTCGTCTAGAGAGTTCTTGTGGAGACGCGAAATACAATCCATCTATGGCCTTTCCATAAAAATAAGAACTGCGCATGCGCAACTCTCCGGAGAGCTCTCCGAGCTACTCTCCGGCAGTCCCCGGAGAGGAGAGCTTGTCCAAAAAATCGCGTAATAACGTAGATAAGCACATTGCTATGCATAGCATAGCTCTTTTTCACAGCTCTCTGGAGAGCTTTCCCCTCCTCTCCGGAGAGCCGGAGAGAAGCACTACTAAGCTACAATCCAAGTTCAGCTCAAAATGTCAAACCTTTGTCGTAGATTTTAGGTCTGGTTAACATAATCTCATATCACAAGTAAATTCTAAAAGTACACATTTCGTAATTCGAATAAACTTGCCCTATTGCCTAACATTCTCGGCTGCGGAATTAATTTTTTTCTGAAATTCGACATTGACAAAAAATGCTAATTTGCGAAACCTGTTCTTTTATTCATTTAAATATCGGCTAACGAGAAATCTTGTATTTTTTTTGAATCTGCAGGTTGAATAATATTTCCTTTCTAATCTGCGTTCAAGCGTCAACGAATTTGCACGTGCTTTTCTGATAGGACGAGACTTACTGCTTTTCGCCATGCTTCTGTTGACGAGTGGAGTGAACGGATCAGCGAAATGTGTGCTTCGGCCAGTGTTGCCGCTAGAGGCGCAGTGTGAGGCTCACCTGGAAATAGTGTTTTTAATGGTCTCTTGGGCTCGAAGTCCGTGATTTTTACCTGCGTGACACAATAGAGGTTGGAAATTGTGTAGGTACCGCTTAGCGCTCATCGTTCTGAGTTTTAAGGGTTTACCTTTTCACCAGGGTTAGTGCTGTAGAATACAACGCATGGGTAGAGCTCTGTAGCATCAACATTGTAAAATGCTATCACGGGATCTTCTCCATTCTTTCCAAAACTCAAGGTTTTATTGTCCATGTCCAATATAACCGTGATGTAGTCTCCTTGCGTGTAACTTCCCAATGATGATGAAACTTCGCCTTTGTGGTACAAGTTGCCGCTGTAATGCAAACAATAGTATACAGAAATCAGAAGTAAACGAAACATGAATGAGGTATAGGGAGAGAGCTCAGTGAAGTTGCTCCCTATTCATCAATACGTCACCCATGCTCTTTGCCTGGCTTCTTGCATACCAGTTACGCCCCTTTTTCAACTTTTTCTTAATT
>JAQFXZ010000624.1:0-17276 GCA_034694025.1 Ceratophysella scotica | reverse complement strand
TAATTGATAAAGTTAAATCCAGTTGGTATTATAGTCGATCACATACAGATTATTTTGTTATATAACTTGCATTACCCCTAATAAATTGACAATGGGATTATGTCGAAGAAACTAGACCGAAAAACTCGTATTCTTGGACTAAATCTTGTGCCGCAAAGTCTGGTTCTTGGTTTAGCCTTTTCATGTCAATGCTACCCTGTAGCCTGCAATATGTAATTACTTGTTGATAATTTTCGATATATGGTTGGTTTTTGGAATACAACCAATAAAATTCACAGCTAAAACTTATTAAAGTTTTTGATTTAGCATAATGAGTGTAATTTTGAAATGTGAAAAGACAACTTCGGGTACCCGAATTTTTATCGGGTCGGGTCGGGTCGGGTTGACCCGATAACCCGTACCCAACCCGAAACCTTCGGGTTGAAAATATCATGACCCGACCCGACCCGAAATGTTCGGGTCGGGTCAAAAATCTAAATGACCCGACCCGAAACCCTCGGGTTGACCCGACCCGAATCTCAGCCCTAGGTGAAACAGTGAACGACCATAAGTGTGTCCGCAGTGTGGGAGAGGCTTTAATCAGCGTAGGAAGCTGGCACGACACATGCGCACTCGTACAACTCAGGAGGTACGTGATGGAATACTAGCGAACTTCATCAGAAACATAATCAATTTCATTGGTTTCTGCAGAATAGTATTGACAACTGACATTTTTGTTTGTATAATTTTAGAGCCCATATCCCTGTCCTCAATGTGGCAGAGTATTTTCTTCGAAACAGGCAGTGCGATCTCATTTCCTGGTTCATACGAGAGAACTACCCTTCGCCTGTACCTTTTGCAGCAAGCGGTTTACTGTACCGATAAATCTTAAGAAACACAGTATTATACACACGGGCTAGTTTTAAATTCGATTCAAATGTATTTATTGCCCCTAGGGCCCTAGGGTTTACATCATTTTCATGATCCAAAACAATGCTATTTATGGGTTACCTGTAGAGACCCAGTTTGTTCAATTAGGCAATCGTGTCAAACTATCATTCCCTTCGCCTTGTTGGTAGAACCTTTCCTTGGTTTACTTGCTATGAATGTTTTGGCTACGAAAACGCTTCCGCTTCCGAAATAGATACAACAAAAATGTCCATGAGTTAAACGAAATGGTACTAGAAGTTCTAGTACAAGGGTCATTCCATTAATTCGTGCACCTCGTATTTATTTCACCATTCCTACATACAAAATCGAACTTACCTCTACTTTTCCACGTAATGACCTTTGATCTTGATTCACTTTCCCCACCTATGCTTTAGACTAGATATGCCTTGTGAGTAGAATGATTTCGGCTTGCTCGTTAACCAATTTAATTCACTTTTTCAACTTCATGGTGTGAAGAATATGATTCATTTCTCAAGTCTTTCTTAAGATTCGGGAACAAATGATAGTCACTTAGAGCCAAGTCAGGACTGTAAGGAGGGTGAGTGAGTTCAAATTGAACTCACATTGAGGACAGGGTAATGGGCTCTAAAATTGTAGAGTACATAATTATTAGTTGTCACAATGTTATTCTCCAGTAACCAATGAAATTGATTAAGTTTCTGATAAAGTTCGCTAGTATTCCATCCCGTACCGCCTGAGTATGAGTGCGCATGTTTCATGGCAGCTACCTACACTGATTGAAGCCTCTCCCACACTGCGGACACACGTATTGGCGTTCACTGTTAAAAAAAGATTCTATCTGTGCAATCACTGATTACACACATAATAGACATGGAACTTGAAGCAAGAAACCAACTTTGCTTACCCTGTATGAGTTCCGATATGATATTCATAATGCGACTTCACTTTGAATCCCCCGCCGCATTGCTCGCATTTTAACGGCTTTTCTTTTTCCACATTTTGGCAGAACTCATGGTAGTTGATTTGAGCTTTGGTTTTGAATTTTTTCTTGCACACATTGCATTGATATAGAACTGGGTCTCCTCCACTCACCACAATGTTAATGTGGTCAGGGATCTGAACTGGACTTCGCTTCTTCTTAGCTCGATTTTCAGTGCCTGGACCTGTGTACAGATGCAAAACTTCCAGAGAATCAGCCTCAGTTGCTGCGTCTAGACTGGGCATTGAAAGGCTAGATAGAGGGACATTTGCTGGAGCAGATGTTGTTGGACTGATGGATCCACTCGATGCGCTACCTTCATCAGAACCAACCTTACCGTGAGCAGGCATGGTTAGTTGTGAAGTAGTTGAATGATCAGCTGTTTCGTTCGCTTTTGCAACACCGGATATTCTAATGCTGGTAACAATAACACATCCGGTGTTTGGAGGGAAGGTAGGTAGAACTCAGTCCTGAAGGTTCTTGTAACTTCGATGCTCCTTCAAGAAGTAATTCTGTATTTGTAGGCTTATCATGAGTTTGTTTACTATCCGCCAAAAGAAGTGGCAGCGATTGAGGAGCTGGAGTCAGTCCTGGAACTATACCGGCGATGCTCTTCCAAGAAGTAATTCCGTATTTGTAGCCTTGTCATAAGTTTGTTTACATTCCGCCAAAATTTGAAGTGGTAGCGATTGAGGATCTCGAGGTCTTTGAATCATCAAATGCCCGGGTATAATTATGAAGGTGGAAGTATTCGTCATCGTTATTATGTTTTTTGAGCCATTGAAATCGGGAGTCGATCTTAATGAGTATAAAAGAGTTGTTCTACCAGGTGGTGGTGGATTTTGGTTAACAAGCGTAGCAATGGCCACTGGAAAACCAACTTGTAATGATGAACCAAAAGCTGCTGGTTTCGGTCGCTTTCTGGTCTGAAATGTGCCTTGAGAGAGAATGTAACATAAAATTGTCATCTCCTCTTATTAAGGATCCTATTTCATTTCCCGCCCTCCCGCACGTTGATCCAGGATTACGTGTTGTGACAGACTAAATGGCCAGCTCAGATGATACCAGACCTACGGGTTTATCGGATCAGATTAAAAACTCCCCTCCCCAATTAAATTTTAATCACAGTTAAATGTAATATTCTCTAGCCCTCATCATTGGCGCGCAGCGCATGAATGTGATCATTTCTTACAGAATTGAGGCAATAGTTGCAAAAAATGGTCTCATCTTACAGGGTAGAGAGTTTAGCCGGAAACGTGGTGGGGCCTTCTCGGGGCGGGTTTCAACTTAAAGATTTCATATAGGAGTACACCATCGGCTCTTATTCTGGTAACACGACTGTCGACAGATATATTTTTAGCAGTGGCCATCTATTTACATCACCACCATAACTTACACAAAAGTGGAATGTGTCCGTTTCATTACTAAAAAACGTACCTCGTACATCGTACCAATTGGTAAAATAAATGTTTGGTCGAAAAACTTACCAAATTGAGTGAGAGAAGTTTCACTAGAAATGTTGTTTCCATGAGTAGCGGATGGAAGCACTGCAACTGTTTCGATCCGGTCCATGGTTATCTATAAATTCCATGATCCATGATATATCAAAGAAATTAGGATTAACTTCAAAGTCTCAATCAGAGCTCTGAATTCCTTGGATGCTACTCATCAGGTAACTCTCCGTCCTGAGTTATCAATTTCTGAAACGCTTGATTTTGTCAAGCTTCGGTATTTGGGATGTTTTGAAGAGTGGAGCATTAGACCAACGAGTTGGATTTTCTAAAGGTGTTGACCCCGGGATTATTTGAATAATTAAAATTATTATTTATATTGCAGACACAATTGCAAATGTACTTACAACTTTGAAAAATATAGCGGAGTCCATAGTCCATTTGGATAACTTTGATAGTTCGTCTTTCCGTTTGAGGATGAATTGCAGCTTCGACATTCACAATGTCCAGCTGTGTTTAGGTTCCCTCTTTGTTTTTTGGTTCTTCTCAGCATTTGTAGTCCTTGGGTTTTTGGATTTTTGTCTTTTGGATTTGGGTCCGACAGTTTCCGGTGCAGGAGTACCACGCTTGGCGACCCTTGATCTAAATTTGACGCTATTTCCAATGGTGCAAATAATATTTAAATCAGATACACTTAAACATGTGAAATATAACTGTTTGTCTTCAAACAGATTATAACTTTGCAATTATGTCGCATATAGATTTGAATTTTGATAAATTTGATGACACCATTTGAAAGAGCGTCAAATTTTGATAAATATTTGCATAAGTTCACAAACTGAAAATCATGCGTGTAACGTAGCGTTGTTCGAGATGCATGGGTCTGAATACGGGTAGGGTCTGGGAATACGAAACGGGGGAATTCTAAGGCTGAGCGGGAGATGGGGGAATCCTGAGGGTGATTACGAATCCTAAGGCTGACTACGAATCCTAGGGCTGACTACGAATCCTAGTGCATACCCCTACTACTATAATTAAGGGCGATTGTGGTCCCGCAGGCAATAAAAGCATTGATGGGCATCTAGCCATGCTGAATACTGCAGTAGGGCATACTTCACTAAACTGGCCTACTGAGCAGGGCAGTAGAGCAGTAGGGCAAAAGTTCAGAGCAGGGCGGTAGCGCAATAGGCTTGGAATCCGAAATAGGGCACTAAGGCGGTAGGGAAGTAGGGCATGAACTCCAAAGTAGGCCAGTAGAGCAATTTGGTTGACCATGAAGACAGCACAAACAAAAAGCATACATAAGAAATTGCCTTATTCGTTAAAAGCAATAGGGCAAAGTAGGGCTACCTACTTTAGTCTACCACCCTATTGTCTAGGACGAGGGCGCATCATGCGGAGTAGGACAATAAGGCAGTAAAGCAGTAGGCCAAACATTTCAGAGTAGGGCGGTAGGGCTGTAGGGCAGTAGGGCACACAATGTGGAATAGGGCAGTAGGCCAAAAATTTCAGAATAGGGTGGTAGGGTTGTAGGGCAGTAGTGTGGTAGGGCAGTAGGGCACACAATGTGGAATAGGGCAGTAGGCCAAAAATTTCAGAATAGGGCGGTAGGGTTGTAGGGCAGTAGTGTGGTAGGGCATTAGGGCACATAATGTGGAGTAGGGCAGTTCCCCATCTATGGACAAAAGGCTTCAACCCTCGGAGGTGACGCTGAAGGAGACATATACCATGGGGCTTGGTCTACCTCAGATAAATTTTCCAAGAAGCCACCTAAAAATTTAAAAGCTCTTGCCGATCATCATAGAATTATTCTTGGAATCTTATTTTAAAAAATGCTGACATAAAATTTATATAACGGCTTAGATGAATTGGCCGATATTTGGCGGTGAAGTCAATGAAGGTTGGTGCAAAAGAGCGGGCCACGTACTGTTAATTCTAAACTCTTAAAAGACTATGGAGTTTGTTTCTATTTCTTATAAACCAGAGCGTATTTCAATCAAAATTAAATTCCAGATTCCAGCATATTACGTCTAATTCACTCCAGAATTGGTTCTTTTCTGAACTACTGCACGGCAGTTGAGATGGAATAAAGTGGAGATGCAGGGACGAGGATGGACCGTACCATGCTGTGTGTACTTCTTGGCCTGGCCACAATATAGAATTCCTTTCAACTTTTCTCATCAACCTTATCTCCGAGCTGGTCCATGGCAGAATGTTAGGTAGCGGAAGGGAGGGTTCCAGAGAAAGAAAGTAACTCCAACACGAGTAATTTCATTTGGTCAAAGCAAAGTCATTTAAACTTTTCCTTGTCACAACAATTGTCGGCTCTTTCTGTCTTCTTCCGACTCAAAACCGTGATGTTGGAAGCCTCAAAGGAACCAGTTAAGACCAAACCTGAGGTCTGTACAGGAAAAGCTTAATGGTAAGTACAAACACTTGGTTCGGGATAAGGTTAGGCTTAATTGCTTCTCTCCAAGTGGCTTTTAACACCATAAGTTCATGTTCCTCAGTTCCTGACTTAATCTTCGTCCCAGCTCTCCTCTTGCCTACACAGGTGGAACCCCCCACCACCACCCTCTGTCCCACTCCCCACCAACTTCATCAACAGCCTCTCAAACACTTCTAATTTATTAATAATGACTCGAGTGGATCACAAAACTTTTCCTCCTCCCGTCCACACTTCAATTATGCGAAGAGATTTTAGCTCGGGAGCCCCTTGTTGTGTTTCTCAGAACCTGAGTTCCTCAAAAGAGAAAGTCAATGGCTCCCAAGTGTCTTCACTTTAAAAAAGAGATGAGAAAGTTTTCCGTGACTTGATTGTCGGATGTCAATATTGCATGTTAGGCAAGTACAAGGATACAGGCCCACAGGGCGGCACTCGGTCATGAACGACGTTGAAGCTTCATGTTCCTGTTCACACCTTCTTAGCACGCTCAATGGTTCATAAATGGGGCAAATGCAGTTCGCAAGTTTAACCCGGAATTTGAATGGTTAACCGGTTTTGAGTTGGTGGGCTATGTAGATTTCTATAACGCAGCTCTTACTTGGGATGGAACTTGTCTGGTCGCGTAGTATAAACTTTTGAAGGCTGCATACTGAGAGGTTACATGCATAAGAGAGCATTAGAGGGCTTATATGTAGTGAGGTTCTAGGTGGGCAGGAGTGGAGAAACAAGTCCATTATGGTTGAAAGTGAGGTGAAAGTAAGTGAGTAAATCTTCCTTATGTTTCTCAAATCATATTCATGGAAATGAGAGTTGAGGGACAGTGCTCCTCTGGCGACTGCTCCGCTTTCCTTACTGCCTCGACCTTTATGGGGCAGAAGTATGCTAAACCCACGACGATTTCACCCCTTCAATTTCAACTTTGAACAGAACATACACAGTGGCGAGGTCCTCTAGTAAATTGATATTATGTCAATATTCTAATTAAAATATACTCTTCTCACGCATTATTTCAAGCATTCGAACAGTATGTCTACTGTTCGAATGCTTGTGTGATGTGGATTTTTAATACAGAGGGTGGTTCATCCTATTTGTTCCAATCTAGAAATTGCCCCAAATGATAGGGATATGATTGAATCTCCCGGATTTTGCTATGGGTTCAAAGCCACTGTGTAAAAGAAACAAAATTTTGTTGAATTTTTATAAGAATATTGGACCTGATTTGACATAGGCACAAAAACACAATTTTATGCTAATTATGGTTATGCAACCGGAATTGTCGTCGAACTCAAAATCTTAGCTCTGAATTAGTTAATTGGTTGAGTTTACTATGTAATCTTGTAGTAACTTTTTGAAAGCAATGAATTGTGGAAGATGCTATGAATATGAACATAGGCTGTGCAAGTTACCAGTTACTATTATGAATCGTCGTGTGTATGCAAATATTTTAGACCTCTACACTGCTTTTGAGATAGTTTTGCCTTTCCGAGGAGGAGGGCCAGGTTTCTTGGAGTCTAGCACGGAAGAGCTCAAGAGTTAATGCAGGAATTAATATGAGCTTTGGTTCTCTGCGTGAAATACGTGTAGCATTTACCTGTGAAATGAGCCCTTATCTAATTTTGACCTTTGCTTAAAGTCTGGCCTATTATGGAGTGGCTAAATGACTGCAAAAGCTCATTTTCACTGGGGTGATTTTATGGCTTCTGACTTCTACAATCAAAGTAGAGCAGACAGGAGTATCTTAAAGGTCGTAAATGTAATACAATAGGCATCAGTAAAAATTGCAATGTAAGAATTCAAAGAACACAATTGGAATGCTGAAACTTGGGCAATTCATTCAGAATAGATGATTCAATGATTATTGTTGTTCTAGGGTATGAGTGAATTCGCAAGCAAATTTTAATGGGTATGTGCATGAACCAGAGATAAAATTGTCTAACAACGTTTACGCTGTTGTGTCTTGAATTTCCTGCAATACGTGTAAGATTTTAAAACTTCAAGTGCTCTCTCTCTGCATTAATTTAATTACTCATTTGGCTCCCAGCAAATCGAATTAAAACGTCGATGTGGATCTCTGTAATTAAATCTTACCAAATACTGATTAGTGGGTTTAATCACTATTCGTGCCCCTTGGCCAAATTGGAAAGTCTCAAGTGGCTGGTACGCTTCCCTTGCTTGCGGAAGTATTGTGCGCCATAATCGAATTTGAAGCATTTTTATGTTTCCAGAACCCCAGAAATGAGGATGCTAATTTTACAATAAGCATGAGGGTGGCCATATTGCATTGGTTTTGTAAATATTCAACGTCAGATACTTAGCTAATTTGTTCGTTCACCAATAAAAAAATAATTAAATCTAGTCCGAAAATTATGCTCTGCAATTCGAGTTCTATACCATCACATCTTATATTAAAGAAAGGGGTGTATTCACTAAAAATATAAAAATATATTCAAGAGAAATTGCATTTAAAATAGTTTTGATGAAAAATGTGCATTTCAAATTCGAAAAATTACATGCTTGGTATATAATTAAGTCACCAAGTTTTTAAAATCGCAAAAACTTCAAATTGAAAGCATCCCATGAAAATTTTGTAAATTCTGACTCAAGATATTGTCAGAAATGAATCCTACGACAGTTTATTGAATAAAGAACTACTATAATATAAAAATTGCCTGAAAAATATTTAAATATTCAGTAAAAGTGCAAACCCTGCTCAAAAATTTAAAAATGAAAATAGGCATAATTTAGAAAGCCACGCAACTTAAAAATATGCAAAAAGAAATAGCCTAAAATAGGCTTATTTCTTTAGCCAAAGCTCTTTGAATACATCCTGACCATTAATACACCAAACATGATATTACAGCTTACGAAAGGTATAATTTCAGCCCTTTCCGGATAGCCTGTTCCAAACGCGTTGTGAGCCGTACTGAATAATAAACTAGGGTATTGTTTCAAAGTTTTTTTTATCTGTTCAACTTCTGGCCTGCTCAGCTCATCTTTCCTTCTTAGTCCTGCTGAGAGATTCCCAAATGAAATATGTTTTTGGAAAGAGGTGAGAATTTACTGGAGCCAAACAAGGCCATTATCTAACATTATGGAGTTTGGAAGATTCTCAAATGGTCACCTGAAGACTCATGCATCATTCCTTCCTTCCACTTTCTCTTCTCCTTCCCTCAGCACTGTTCCTTCACAGTTCACATTACAGCACACTGACTCTCTGCTTGCTCCCTCCATACTGATCAGGGCCTGCTCAAGCAGAAGGAAAAGTAAGTGAACCTTCACCAGGTCCTACTTTCCTTGGGCACGATCTGCCCCATTTACAATCATTATGGACTTTCTCCTTCCGCTACATATCGGATCCTACCCCCTCCACACCTGTTAAATATGAATCCGTGTCAAAGAGCGCCACAAGGGTATCCGCTAAGTCAAACAGCTATATTTTTGCCCAGGCCTGCACTCACCAAGCTAAACTGCACCCGGTCCAGGTGAAGTGAACCATTCGTCCAATTGAAGTGAACCTTTCGTCCAAGGCACCAAATTTTGCATACGGAAGCACCATATTAAGCGTTGGAATTAGATTTGGCTGTTTTTGTCTTCAAAACTGCTAAGGCTAGCGCACATCGCAGGTATTTTTAAAAATTCGACTTTCTCCGCTTGTGGCGCTCATTTTCTTAGTGTTGAACCTCCATGCTCTAAAATCGTCATGCTGCCACCAGCTTACTTTTCACCAAATCATACACGACCGAACAGTTGTCTCCAAGAAAATATTCGCTGATCACCTGCTATCTGCTACCATGCAGTATGCCTTCCAGCTAACTAGATGTAGGTCTATAACAGTATTTAAGTAGATTTAGGTAATTCAATTTCAGGTTTCCAAAATTTACAAAGGCTGTTGGTTACCTAGTCAAACACCAGTTTGGCAAAACTAAAAGTGTTACAAGTCAGGTTGAGTTGTTTTACACTATTTTAGGTTAGGTTAGGTTAAGTGAAATAATTTGGCAAAAAATAAAATTTAACATCAAATCTTCCTTGTGCCCTAATTTTTTTGGCCAACTGACCTGGAATCGTCGATTTAATTAATTCTGCGGGTTCCAGTGTGGCGATTTACGATGTTGCATTTTATTCTGGTTCAGTAATTTCCACCAAGCAAAAATATCGCTAAAATACACAAACAATCTGAAAAATTATAGGTTGGATAGGAAGTCAAAATTCAAGAAACTCTAATCTGAACCCTGACCTGCTGGTCTGTCTGTACTATTAAAACTTACGTTTAAACTCACCACAAACATTTACATTTTTCACCTTAATTTTAACCAAAAGTCACATGAAATTCTTTTCACAGCTCTTTTCACCTGCAAAATGATTGAAATTAAAGTGAAAACGAGATTGTTAATGGTGAAAAAAAAATAGTTGTATATTAAAAGAATCTCTACAAATGCGAATCTTTCGATTTGACAGCCTCAGTGAATACTAAATTGGGATTAAATCTTAAAAAATTGAAAGGGAAAGGTCTCCGCGCTATGAATCAGTTCAGTATTTCGGTTAAATAGTTCCTTAAAGTAATTCGGTTAAAAATTGACCTTCAAACTGTTCACGTGAGTAGTATTCATTCCCATTTTATCGACAGAGAGAGTTTTAGGGTAGGAGACCAGGTTCTACAGTCAAAGCGTATGCCCCTAAATGATTACTACAAATCCAAGCTAATGAAATTTCATGGGATATTGAATATCCCAAAATAGGCTTATCAATTGCAATGAACTTAGAAACGGGTTTGGAATTTAATCCCCGACCGAATATTGAAGTACAGAGAGATTCACCCAAGCGTTGGCACGCTGGGCCAATCTTCTTTAGAAAATTGACAAATTCCGGCCCTATTGTTATTCATGTCGCTCTGGGAGCAGCTCGTGACACAAATGCGGCAAGGGTGGTTTCCGAGTTCACTTAGGCGCACGTGGCTGGTCTCCGAGTGCGGAGGAGGTGTGTGGTGTTGGGCTTGGGTGTTGAGGCGGGTGTGGAGGCTATTAGAATGTGGAGCAGGGAGGCTCCGTTTGTCACCGAGCTTGACATAGGGACTACTTCCATTTCCTTCCACACGGAGGGCCAGACAGACCCTGTTCCCTCATGTACGAAATCTGAGGAGTGATTCCTTCCCCATGTCTTCCGAATCAGGATCCAATGTAATACATACTATTGAACGCGTGTCTGAGGAAACTGGGGATGGCAGAATCAGCCTACGCTTCACTCCACTGCACTCCCGCCTCTAAATATGGGCTCTGTCCCTATTCCTCCTTCAAATTCATCCCATTGTATCAGATGATCTCCGTGTACGAGCCGGCCAGACCCACCAAAGCCTCACATTACAAATATGGGCTTGAGCCGAAGCGGGCTCTTCCCCGTGAAGCCTTTATGACTGCCCCCAAGACAGTAGTTTACATTTCAACAGCTCGTGAAGGAATAGGCCTGACTCGACGGAACTTGGTTCCTGCTCTTCCAAATCTCTCTCGGACCATCCTTCCAGTCAGGTCCATAAATGGGAATTACAATTGTAAATAGACAATGGTACGGCAGGGACCTGTCCCATGTTCCACCAATATGCTCCGTACCCTCTAATTGATTATTTGTTTAAACTTCCCGACGTTCCCCACATATGACTTTAATGACTGGGCCCATCATCCCAATATTCCAGCCATACTGTTCCATCTGTCAGCCCAATTTTAACTACTCGTCTCTAAATCATTCAGAGAAGGATGTCAAAGCATTTAGTCTGATCCTGGTCTTCGTGAGTTGGAAGTAGAGAGAAATTTACGAGGTTCATGTCAACCCTTCTTGTTGTTCTAGGAGATGAAAGAGGAGCAAATGGTTACAAGTTACAATTTTCGTTTTTCATCTCCTCGTTTCACTTCCCCTCTTTTTGGGCATGAACTTCTCATCAAAGAGATTCTGTAAACATGGAAACTGCGAATGGTCGGATTGGTTACGGAGGAATGAGCGGAAAACGTATGCGGCCTTATGTCGTCTTCCAAGTGGGCACCCTGATTACTGAATTTACAACCGGTTCAAATCAAACAAGTATTTGGGATATATTCCGCTCATCAGATAAACTTCGTCCTGAAGTACTTTAATTCGGCTATGATTCAGTCTTACCGCATAAAAAAACGATTCTCGTCACTAAATTAACTAAATTCGCCATAACTTCGCAAATCTTCGCCGCATAAACTTAGTTTACTGCAAATCTTCGCCGCATAATAAACTTAGTATACTACAAATTTTCTCCGCTTAAACTTGGTTTACCGCAAATATTCGCCGCATAAACTTAGTTTACTGCAAATTTTTTCCGCATAAACTCAGTTTACCGGAAAATCTCGGCATAAACTTAGTTTACCGCAAATCTCCGCATAAACTCAGTGTACAGAATATATTCTGCGCATAAACTTAGTTTACCGCAAATTTTCTCCCATAAATTTAGTTTACCGCAAATCTTCTCCGCATCATCTTGGTTTACCGCAAATTTTCTCCGCGTATTCCTGGCCTGCTTATGCATACGAAGTTTTATGCATTACATTTTTTTGAAACGCTTGCACGGCAAAACCTTACTTGACATAACCTAGCCCCACATTTTACGGTGAAACTAAGTCATTCTGCGGTGAAATTAAGGCATTGCCAACTTAGTTATTTTGCGGTGAGAATCGGAAATATTTGGGCCGATAGTAATAACAAGGCCTTTTATTTACGTGAAAACTTAGGCACACAAGTATATTTAAATATACATTTTCAATTCAAGGCCTGCAAGTATCGTCTAGACGGTGCCTTGAATAAAATTCCTTCTATCAATCTTTCATATGGAACGGAGCTACAGAATTATATCGTATTGCATAAGCAGCCTGTGTGATATGTGATTCCTATGCAACTCCTTAGAAAGATTGAATATATTCCAAGGACGGAAACGAATGTCGTATCAAAATATTCCAATTCAAAAATATGGAATCTCATAGGAAGAACTCAAAATTCTGGTTCTATTATTTTCTTATGTTCCACCAGCCTCAGGGCATGTCGATTTCTCATATTATTTTCATAATCTTCTCCCCATGTGCGAGCACTGCGGCGAGTGAATTCGAGATAGGTGTTATTATTGTCTTCTAAAAATTTAGTATGGTCTTAAAAATTGAAAGATGAGTAAGAATGCGGACAGATCCTTGTAAAGCGATAGTTGAAAATTCAAAAATAAGCAAAGAGAACAATGATATACTCTAGCTTTAGTAAGTGCTCAGTTCAAAATCGCTATTAAATTTAATCGCTCGAACTCGTATCTGAGAAAAATTTTATTCACGTGATACGTGTTTACATTTTTAAGTGAAAGGTGAAATATACAACTTAAGCTAGTTTATGCTATTTGACATTTTTCAAGACGTTGCAAAATGTTTAAACTCAATTATTTATAAATAAATCATTGAATTCTAAAAAATTGAATATTGGTGAATTATTCAAGTAATTCAAGACAAAACTTCAGAATATTTCTAAAACAAACAAGCTTCGAAGCACCAAATTCTTGGCCAAAATGAAACATTTCTGAAGGGAAGAATTGTCGGAGAATGGGCTATCGGAATGTATGCTGACTATGGAATATTTAGATTTCCGTTCTCATTCTTATTGATATGAGTGAGCGTGTGTTAGGTCCATGGTTGACAAAGTACTCCGCCAAGTGTAATCCGACATTCGGAGATCTTTGGACGAGATCCTTCCGTACCTGTGTTGAAAGTAGCACGAGGAGGATTTTTAGTGTTTTCGTATCCTTTTCCTTTTAAGAAAACTTCTCTGTATCTCCGTATTAGCCGAGAGCCCAGAGAAAGTCTGTACATTTAGAGGGGAATTGGGAGGCGACTCGTGGATAGGAAAAGGGGAAAGGCTTGGTTGAATGCAATTTTTTCGCCCCAAGACCTCTGCAAAGGATGTGGAAATTGAAATTTCGATCAATCTCCCATTCGATTAAGGCAACGTGGTCTGCATATATGGAGATCACTTGGTTAGTCTCCTCGTTCCTTCTCATTCATTCATCCGAAGCATGGAAATTGGTGAGGTAAAAAATAGAATTGCGGAGATATCCAGACCTATTACAAGCATACCTTTCAAAGAAAAAGTGTCATTTCCGTACAAATACCACTCGAACGGATTTGGAACGAGGGTTGTCTCACAAGCTTTTTCTTTGTTTGCATTTTCTGGTAATTTTTGTCATTTTTAAAACAATGCTATGAAAAGATCTGATATTTTTTCCCATTAAAACCCACGTAATATAGAAAGGTTAAGGTAGACCAAGCCTCAAGCTATGTCGCCTCCAGCGTTGCCTCCCAGTGTTGGAGCTTAATTGTGTCCGTCACGGCGACTAGTCGCTTTCGATTGTGATTGTCATTGCTGCCTCCAATGGAGTGTGATTTAATTCAAGTTATGCAACTTAGGTTAGTTTGCGTTAAGTTTAATCCCAAAATATTTTAAAAAAATAATCAAAGTCTGCGGCATTTGACAAGCCTGAGCTAACTAATGGGAAAATGAAAACAAATTGCGGAAATAACGCCAGAGGCAACATGGCATAGGGATTGATTTACTTTGACCGGAATTAACTTCAATGTTCTGTCCATGGCGCACACGCGGCTGAAACACGCTTAAAACGCGGCTCCAATGGTCCCAGCGAATAAGCTACTGAATATTTGACCGACTGTTGCATTTCAGTAATTTGACACGTATAAGGCACTGTATAACATTGTTAGTGTGTAAATGAATTGAAAAACGAAAAACAATAGGAGATTCAGGATATACAAAAATTAGGAACAAGCCCTCGTGACAGAACATTAGACGACGAGGAGCAGATGGCCTGGCACAACCCTCTCCCTCTTATTTAACACTTGGAAACTCATTCAGCACTAGTTTTACGGCCTCTCCAGCTCCTCTTAAGTGGAACTTTAAGATCCCTTTCTTCTAATTCCATCGATACTTTGAATTTGAACCAAAGTCACAAACTGAGAATAGCTCCCAAAGCTCCAGATGGGTGGACCTGAATTCAAGTGGCTCGATTATGATTATATTAATGAATGACTTGTGAATTTAGAGTAATGGGGTCACCATGACAGATCCTTAGTATTCCAAATGGAAGGTTGAAAACTTATTGTACCCAGATTCTTCATTATGTCACGCTAATGCGAAGGAAAGCGATACTTTCCATTTAGACTAATAGCGTCAAAGACAAAATTAACACCAACTGTTCCGTAAAATTCAAGTTTTAAGATTCAAGTTCAAACGAGTCGTGGACCTTCAGCATGGCAACAGTTTGAGGTTATGGAAAACTTCGAGTTATTTTCTCCCAAAAACTTTTTGAGTTGCTGGAAAATTCTTATTGAGTCATAGAGCTAGGGAAGATCGTCTTAGGCAAAAACGTATTTTCCAGGTACTCGCTGCAATGATTTTAACTTAAGATCTCAAAGATTTTGAAAATTATTTTTAAATGATTTTGAAAATCATTTTCTAATGATTTTGCCCAGCAGCTCAGTCCCTCTCGTCTTCAGCTCCCAACACGTGTGCTTGTACTATATGTGGGCAAAACGGCCCGCAACAGAAACTATACAACTTTATTCAAATTCTTGTAGAGCTCATCTCAATTGTACATGAGTTGACAGATCTGGAGAAAGATGAAGCATGTGGAAGCAGGGAAGGATTGAAAATTCGACTTGGTCTGTTCCACTAGCCGACTGAAAGTACGAGACATGGAAGAGATGGTGACGTGGATAAGATTTGATGACTGCGTTTCTGAGCCGAGCAGGCTTTTATTTTCTCCTTTTAATTTGATTTAAGGTAAACAACCGTAAGGCTTTTAGAAACTGAGTCTCTCTCCAACTGATAGACTAGGTTTCGAGTCAGGACCAACTTTTTGGATATTATTATATTCTCGGTTGGTGGGGCTCATAATTAATTAGATTATGCTAAAAGAGACGTACAGGGAGCCAGCAGCAGCTCAGTCCCTCTCGTCTTCAGCTCCCAACACGTGTGCTTGTACTATTGTCTCAAAGAATGCTCTATATTAGAAATAACACTAAATTATCCTGCATAGGAAATGAGATTGAGTTTCCGAGTGCGGTCCTCTTAATTAATTACATGGATGCAGAGTGATTCTTTGGTGAACTTGTACTCTGGCCTAGATGAAAGAATAATCTGTGTGCAAAACGATGTCTGTAATTCTCATCATGAATGCATGTTTTGAGAGTGTGGGTTCTATGGTCTTGGTTTAGTCTTTAGTCCATGAATTTTATCAAAAGTTGAGGTTTTGTAAAAGGCGTGCGGAGTTGTGGAATGAATTGAATTAGGCAGGTCTGCACTCCACTTTCGGATCCTCGCTCAATGTTTTCCCGTGTGAAAGGAACACTCCGTGTCGATCCGATACGGTTAATGAGTAGGATGGGCTCCAAGGCTTTTGGCCCACCGAAAATTTAGCTTGTTTCTCTCAAAGTGATATAATTAGAACCATTATGAACTACTTGTAACTCGTTCAACTAAATACTGAAGGGATAATGCTTATCAAACTAAAGGAATGTCGAGGAATTCGTGCGTCTTCCCTCGTGCTGTTTTAGGCGTAATAATCTATAATCAGATGTCATGTGGTGTCTGCTCCTTTGGTAGTTATAAAAAATGTTTCCAAGCACAGTGTAAGCTGGCTATTGGGAGCTGATATTTGAAATTCAGTATTTTAGCCAGACATTGCGAGAATATGTGCTGATTTGAACCTAGCTAAACAAATAACTTTATGCTCGGATGAGCTTTGAACGAGAACAATATCACTTTAAAAAAAATGAAAAACTGAATCAATTTTCCGCAGTCCCGAATTTTTTGATGTGTCGGAGGTAGAAGAGAAAGAAAAAAAAATTATGTTCGAGTTCGGAACGACGGTCATTGCTTGAACTTTGGTTTCACGAATCCGGCATTGGCTTTCAAGGATGTTATGGATGTGGGACGTGGCCAAGGGGGTTCTTAATGGTGAATCGGAAGCACCCCGAAAAGAGAAACTCAAATTGTTGTCCAACAACAGTTCAAGGACCTCTGTTTCAATCCCTTCTTCTGAGGTTGAGGAAGTAGACGAAGTCGAAGATAGTTGCAGTAAGGTCAAGGAGTGGTTCAAGAATTCTGAATCGATTTTCCGCAGTCCCGAATCTTTTGATGTCGGAGTTAGAAGAGAAAGAAAGAAAAAAAATTATGTTCGAGTTCGGAACGACGTTCATTGCTTGACCATTGGTTTCACGAATCCGGCATTGGCTTTCAAGGATGTTATGAACGTGGGACGTGGCCAAGGGGGTTCTCAATGGTAAATCGGAAGCACCCCGAAAAGAGAAACTCAAATTGTTGTCCAACAACAGTTCAAGGACCTCTGTTTCAATCTTTTCTTCTGAGGTTGAGGAAGAAGACGAAGTCGAAGATAGTTGCAGTAAGGTCAAGGAGTGGTTCAAGAATTCTGAATCGATTTTCCGCAGTCCCGAAT
>JAQFXZ010000623.1:0-17289 GCA_034694025.1 Ceratophysella scotica | reverse complement strand
ATGTTTATGAGCATTCAATATCATATTTTGTGTTCGTGTTTAGGTAATGAACCGACTATTGTTTGTTTTCAGAACCCGGACATCGTGTTGGTTCACTACTTGAACGTGCCGTACCCTGACGAGCAGAAGCTCATCATCACAGCTAATGTGTCACTCTGGGGAGAACGGAAGGAGTGGACCAAGGATGAGCTCATCTCACAGCTTAGGCCCATGTGTAAGCACAAGCATTCCTAATCTCTAATTACAGCATACTTTAGTACGAGGGTGGATTCATTAATTTTGACCGATTTGGGAAAAGCTGTAAAATGTAAACAAATATTATACCCCATTTATTCAAAGCAGTTTTTCTACTTTCTCATTTAGTTTTTTTTTTACTCCTTTTTCTTGAGTATTAATTAGAGTAATCGCTGATGCGCCAACGTAAAGACAATACAGTTCGTAGAATAATACTTGAATTTTGATGAGTTGAAGGAAGTTCACCTACTCTATTTTACAGGTTTAAAAATAAACAGGAAAAATTACCTTTGGATTTGTAAAAATTTGTAAAACAAATTTCTACGTCCGTTCTACTCGTACTAGGTAAACTTTGCATTTTCTATCAAAAACATGGTAGTCCATATCTGCTGAATTGTCGAAATCCTTGTCGAAGAATACTCAAAGGCAAAGATAGTGAATTCTTGAATTTTTAAACAAATAAAAACAAGTTTGACAAGAGTTGGAATAAAATTTGTCTATATGGATGGGTATTTTCACCCAATTGAGTGGCGCACTGTAACTTCGTTAAAACTTGACCTCTGGTGAAAGTTTCATCCCAATTCAACCAATTTTGTCTGTTTTACAGTTTTTTTTAAATTGATCAAAATTAATGAAATAACCCTCGTAATTCCCCGACTTTCACTTACAAAAATATAAAAAGGCATAAAATACCTCCAATTCGTGTAAGCCTCAAGAAAAATTCCAAAAATTTGAGGGAACCGTCAAAAAATAGGTTTAGGTTAGGTTAGATGCATTCTGTAACTACATACAGTCAACAACAATTCTTGACTCATGGCAACATCCTGTGTCTCAGCCGCCGTAGAGCATTATCATTATCCCAGACGGTTGTTCTCATTTCTCGTTTATCCCCAGTCAGTCCCCAGTAGTGATGACTTCATCCCCTCAATTCGGAGCCAATAGGGCTAAGGAGGATCTGAGCCAGATCTATCTCCATAGCCCAATTTGTGAATGAGCCAGGATTCCATTGAGACCTCATTTGAGTTGTGTGTCTGGGTGGCCACTAGGGAACTTTCTCAGTTTTCTCCTTCCGATTCCAAGGAGAAGATCCGAACCCAGATGCTCTTCTGTGCGTCCTTGTGCCTGGCACACCAATCCCGTCTTTGAATGTGGTGATGGTTGGGATCGGAATGCAGCCGAAAGGGAATAGCAAATCTCTGTCCTCCACATTCCTCACCATTACTCAGAATTCACGCAGGCCTCTCCATCCACATGGAGAAGACTCCCCCAAGATCCCTTCCTTACGTCGTCCTCAAAAGGCGTGTCGAGGTTCCAGCTCAGGGATTGACATTCATTTAGTTTTAATGGAAAATAATTTACGCAATTTGCCGGATTTTAAAAACATTTTTTGAGTCGGTCACCAAATGTATTACAAATTACAAGTGAGGTTAAACTATGCTAGATTATTTTAGGACAGTTTAAAGTAGGTTATCTTGGGTTAAGGCTAGGTGAAAAATTGAGCAAAAAATTTCGGCTGTCTGAGGATACGGATTCTGCCCGACGTCCACAAATGATTAGTTAAAATCAGACTGGAAACAAAAAAAAAACGCACAAATCCAAGTTGCGGACACCTACACATGGATTGCAAATTTGCAACCGCCGTTCTTGAGCCTAATTCAGTTTAATTTAATTTCAACTATTCAAAACATTGACATTTCCTCAATATTTTTTAAATCGTTTAATTTCAGCTTTTGAATTTCTTCAACGTTTTCATGATGCTATTTCGATTTACATAAATACAATTTTTACTTTTTCGGATCGTAAAAGGCAAAAACCGCCACTCCAAGAACAGTGACACAAAAACCCAGACACCAAAAATAGCGACACGTTATAACCTAAACTAACCTAAAGTAAAGTGAAGAAATCAGTGTCGCTGTTTTCGGTGGAGCGGTTTTTGACGTGTCGCGACTTTTGTGTTGCTGTTTTTGGAGTCGCGGTTTTTGGCTGGAGGCATTTCGGACTGTATCAATATTGCAAATTTTGGTGTGTTTGACTTTAGTTGCCACATTTTGGCAAATAAAAAGTTGTCAATCTGGTTTTTGCCTGAGGTTAGGCCTGTAAAATTCTCATGGGAGCAGAATATGCTCATATGGAAATTCAATTGCGAACAAAATGCAAAAAAGTTGAAATGTTATGAGTTTAACTTCGAACCTTAAAAAAAAAGGATGGGTTACGTCATTCTTGGTTAAGTAAACGTAAAATTAGGAAATATTGTTTAGTTGATTTTGACTCAGCAGTCATGGCCCAAAAACTAATAGGTTATCAGTTATCATGTCCAATTTAGTTTATTTTCTAAAATTTTCTGTCGGCGGGAAAATTTGTATTAGATAAGATTTTAAGAAATTTTGCCCGCAATAGTCATTCATATAAATCCACATAAATACTTAAGACATAACGAATTTGAAATTATTGCTGTAATACAAATAATTTATTTTCAATGTGGATTTTTGTCTTTGGTGCACATCTCCTGAATTTTAGGGACTAAATCAGCGTTTTGAAGTTCTACAAAGACGCAGTCGGACAAAAATTGTAAATGCAGTCGAAGCGGACAAAAACTGTAGTACAGCGGGCTAGATTCATCAACCAATATAGTTCCATGAATGACAATTGCGTGCAAAATATGTTAAATTGTAATACTAATTTTTTCGTCGATTCAAAATTTTGGGAAAAAAATACAAAAATATACACGATCAGCTACGAGTTCGTTTCTGGGTCATGGTTGTTGAGCAATCTCGTAAACGGCAAACGAACTAAACGCTTTCTTCTAACGTTAATATTTTGAGTTAACTAAAAATAAATAACCAAATCTTTTAGGTTCGAAGCTAAGCTCCTCTTTTGCATTTTGTTCGTATTTAGAATTGCCATTTGAATATATTCTGCTTCCATGAAAAAATTCTGATTTTTGAGCAAAATTTCCTTGGAAGATGTTTGACTGAACCCTCTAAAATGTGTGTCCTGGTGACGCTAGTGAGCTTGGTCTTAGAATAGCTGCTGATTCTGAATGCTCATTGAAGAGTGTAGAGAGATCAGTTCCAATTTTTGTTGGAATTTGGCCCAAAACACTTTATTTCCTCCTTTTCTCTTTTGTCTCTTTGGCTGGCTTCATGAGGGTTTTTCTCTCTGATCTTCTCTCAAGGCCTTTTCTTCCAGGAGTGGGACTCTTTCTGTCATAATACATCTTCCGCTTCCAGAGACACTCGCCGTACAACTCCAATCATCCGAATCAGAACGGAATCAGTCGCCCAGAATAGAAATATTGCACTTCTTCACAAGAAATAAAATAAAATAAACGACAGGGTTTTCCAAACAAGCACCACTACATACAAAATAGCTTTCTCTTCATCTCAATACATATTTTCAGGGCAGGGAGTAGCTGCCAGCTGCTATTTGGTTTCTGGTTTACTCAAATAAAAATTGAGCTACAAACTCTTAACTAACTTATTCCAAGTATCATACTTTAAACCGCCCCTTTCCGAGATTTTAAGTTAGGCTTAATTCTTCAAAATTTCAAAAATCAAGCTGTATTTTGAAACTGAAAATTTAATTCTTTAAGATTTGCGAAATATTTTTTATTCAAATTATAGATATATTCAATATTTTTAAAACTGGCATACTACTACATAGATTTTATGCTACTGAAAACGTTATCGTATTTCAGCCTGAAGAAAGATTGAATCACCTTGAGAAGGAATTGACGGCAGCTGAATGGTCACCGTTCATCGTACCTTGTGCAGACTAGAAAGAATGCCAATCCAAGAGCTCACCCAGTGCATGAGTCGATTCATCTGGACTAAAAAGGCCTTTCCAGTTCCAAATCCGAAACTTTGTCAATTTGTCTTGTTGAACTCTCGTTAAAGACCAATGTTTTCCTCCCAATCCCAGCCTTCTGAACGCACACATTCCTTGATTAATACGAAGGACCCTTCTGGCTTTCAAGTTTCATACTTTTTCTTACGCAACGAAACCAGTTTAAAGTTTTGACTTTTCTCAATAAATTAGCTTCACCTGTTTTCTCATCAATTCTTCATGTCTTTAAGTAATTGACGAAATTATCGTTCTTCAATTTAAGGACGTCCTTTGATTTAAAAATGTTGCTAAAAAATTCTCTGGCGTGGACCCGATAGCATACTTTGAAGTTGTATGTTCATGGGAATTTAGACACTGGAATTATTTTCATTTATATCGCTCGTTTTGGTAAATAACTGAAACTATGGCAAGTTGTCTTTGAAAATTGCACTATGCAAATCGTCATGTGCGATTCATTTTTAAAAATAGGCACAGGAATTTCAACAATGCAATGCTTCATATGGCAGACCACTTGTCACATTATAACGCACGTTCAGGTAGTCCTTAACCCTAACTTAAAATATGACAAATTGGCTTAGAAAAAGCATTGCACTATGCATATCGTCGTACACGATTTAGTTTGAAATCGTCCTTGGTTTCAACGCTGCAAATCTTTCTCATGGTAGACCACTTGTCACATTGTAACTGAAAGTATGACAAGTTGACTCCAATAAGAAAAACGTTGCACTATACAAATCGTCGTGCACGCTTTCGTACATGGAATAAACACTGTTATGCTTTCTTATTGCAGACCACTTGTGACATTATATGGCACTTTTTGGGAAAACCTAACCTAACTAAAAATATGTCAAGTTGTCTTTAATAAGAAAAGCGTTCATTACGCTTACAAAATATCAAGTAATAAGATATTAAAAAATTCCGACCCGGTCCCACACGAATTCAAAAGATAGTCTTCCTCCATTTTAGCTTTAAAAAAAATTAATTTCGAACTCGTTTTTATATATTTTAGTTTTCATAAAACAACTCAACGTACAACTGTGTCAATAAAAAAAATAAAAAACTTGATTGTTCTTGGATTCGGCTTGGCTCGTTGCTTCAGGCTGCATAAAATTTCAATAAATGGAACTATAACTTAACAGTTCACCCTGTACTTCCTAGTTGGATTTAAAAATGAATTGTCCGTATAAATAATGGTCAACTTTCCTTTTTTTTTTTAGTTTTCAGTGAAGAGGAACCGGATCTGAACAATGAACTCGAGATTTCCGTAAGTCAATTTTTAATTTCAATTCTAAGTTTCTAAGTACTATTGCACCATTTCAGAATGCATAATACAAACCATGCATTCGTGATTCATGATCACGACCCTATAAGCAAGATATATATTGTTTAAATATTAAAATGTGGAGCCTCAGGAGCGACGACGACTTTCTTGGTCTCCGCTTCCTGTTGAAAGAGTCACTTACCAGTAGGAAACTTGAGAGGCCAAGTAAAAGTTTTTCAGTTGGAAGGTGCAATTTTGATGCATGCTGCATGATGCATGATTGGGAAGATATTTTGAGAAAAGTAGCTGAAAAGTATAAGTTTGACAGGGCGTGATTTCGAGAAGAGGACACTCGCCCTGTGCAGCTCTGCTGCCCCTCGAATCGTAAGCGAGAGAAAGTTTGAGTGACTAATGAGCCCATTTCAAATTCAAATAAACTCTCGGCTTTCTCTTCCCTGTCCTGCTCCACTTTGGGACGGGCTCTTGAGTCTTGAACAAGGTTCGATTCCTACGTATGATTGGATTAGGAAATATATATTTTAAATGACACCTTTCGAAAGGAATAAAAAACAGTGAAGTTGAAGCACACGGCCTACCATCAAGTTTTTTTGCTTTTGAATCCGAATCATACAAGAAGAAAGTTGGGAATCTTAAGGAAGTCATTGATATGACCACAAATCTACATCAATTGTTAGCTCCACTTTTCGATCTGTGATAGAGTATTAATTATCTAGTAATATATAGATTTAAGGAAATGAAAATTGGTGAACGGTTGTTTGGTTATTTAAGAACTACTAAATTTTTCCTCTCACGTATCCGATAAAAAGCGTTACACCAAAAAGCGCGACACGACTTGTTTAGTTTGGTTGCGTTAGGTTAGGTTAGGTTAGTTTTTCGAGTGTCATGCTATTTGCTGTCGCACTTTTTGGCTTGAAGCGAATTTCAGTTTTAGCCGCCATCATTATTTCAGGGATGCATTTCACATTTGGTCGCAAGTCGCAATGAGATTCGTGTACCGCAATCAGCATGGTTGCCTTGGTAACAACCTTTAACGACTATTGAAATAATATAACAGCGCCATCTGGCGAACGGAATGTTCATAACATGACAGAACGATAAAGCCCATAAGCTTCCGAATTTTCTCGTTTTTTGAATTTTTATGCAAAAAATCAAAGTAATTGTAGTTTTTTAGGTTTATATGGACGGATGGCCATAGCTACAGTGATTATCTAACATACAAATGAAAGATTGGCACGCAAAATGCAATACATTACCATCGTGCAGTTCAAAGAAATGATTAGCTTTTTTTTGAAATTACCGAAAATGACCGTGTATCGGTTAAAATATCCGGGAAATTGGAAGGATGTTTTTCTCGGCTATTATTTTCAATACAACCGGATTAAATTCAGCACGAAAGCATGTAATAATTGAAATATAAATTTAAAATTAGTAAAAATTAAAAATATTTCAATACCCAAAATCAAAAATCGCTTTAAAGAAATTGGCTGCTTTTAAAATGTATAAACGTAAAGTAACCCAAAATCGTATCATATCAACCAGCTTCGATATTTTGAGATCCTTTTGCATCACTGGCATTTCATCATAAAACCCAAATTCTAACCTTTGACGCCCGACTTTCTCCATGCCCACAGTTGTGTCTCTTCCACTTGTGACCAAGAGAAATGTTGGGGAATGAATACAGATCCGTATAATACGGTATAATACGGCTAGGGATGAATCTAAATAATTCTGTTGTAGTAGTTCCGAATTCTGAGCCTGTGACTCGGGAGAGGTTCTCTCATTAGTTGAGCTCATCCAGAACTCATATGTATCATGCCAAGTGAAGCAATTAGGCGGATCCACTACACAAGACTCCACGTATTTGCTCAGCTTAACATGGCCTTAGCTTTAGGTCCAGCCTCCATCCTCCATGCATCTGGGTCATATGTTACAATTTGCTCACGCATTCAGTTCACAGATATATTCATTAAGTGACTCTCTTCTGCCCCTCTGTGTAGATATGCTGATCGAATTATTTAAATTCGCTTCAAAACAAAATGCCAAGGTTTCGAATTCTGTTTCACTGCATTTCGGTAAATAGGATGGATGCGGGCTGTTTTTAGCAATTCAGCCACTTGGAATGAAGCCAAATGCCCGATTTGTTTGGTTCAAGGTCAAATTAGCCGGATTTATTGATGTGAGACCAATAAGAGAAGAGGATTGCACAATTTTTAAGATTTTGGGAACCAATTTGGCACTACCTTCATTTTGTTTTTAGAAATTTAATGAATATTCGGCCTCGAAAGGATTTTTGACATAACATGGATCAATGACCCTGGCTACTGCCATATAATTCAAACTTAAAACTTAAACATGGTTGAGCCTTTACGTGTCAAGACTATTTTTTTTGAAAAAATGTTATTAAAATTGGAAAAGAAGCTTATAGCCCGTTTATACATATATCCGATAAAATGTTGTGACATGTGGATGAGTATGAGTCTAAAAATGGCAGATTATACTCGTAAAGTACAAATTTAAACACGAAACTCACTACAAATTCACTTAAAATTCACTCACTAAAAAATAAAAATTGAGTTGAATTTAAAAAAATAAAAGATTTTTGATTTCGATCCGGGAAAAAATAATATTTGGCGAACAAATTGGGTCAACTTAAGTTGCAAAACCATTTGGGCAGTTGGCCAGAGACGCTGAACCTTGACTCACTCTGTAAGTCCATAAAAAGGTCCATCAAGTGGAAATATGAAGTAAATAATGAAGCCATGTATGGGAAGAGTAGTGCGGGTCTCGATTCTCGATTGTGAAAGATGCTGAGAGGAGTCGGTAGTAGGTCCACACTGACTTGAGTAGACAATGGCTTCTGTGTTGGTACATGGGTTTTCCTGGTCCAGAACCAGCCTCCCGCGTCTCTTCCACTTTCACTCGAACCTGACTTGGGCTGGAAATACGCTCTACTCTGCGGGAATCCCTAATTTCACTCAATTTTGCCTCAATCATCTTCAACTGCCAACGCGTGGACGGACTCACAGCTCACCAGCCCTTCCTTTCACCCACTTTCACTCCGTTACCCCCACACATTCTTCATACGCTTTTACTAATGGCAATATTCGCAGTTTCGATAGATGGCATCATGCCGCATTTATTCTGTGTGCTTTATTCTTGGTTTTGTATGTAAGCCATGTGAAGTATTCGCGGCATGTTTCATTCACACCCGACGTCCTCTGCCGGCAAAGTTTTTTGAAGTGAGTCCCAATTCTTTTTTGGGTTGAAGTGAATTTTGTGTGTAACCAAACCACCCAGGGTAACCACCGAAAACTGCACATTTCAAAGCGGTTTCGGCTTCACTAGTACTTTTTGGTATTTATGATTAGGTTAGGTTATGCCGGAAATGCGCGACTAATTTTTTGGTAAATTATTTTGATGAGGTTAGGCTTAGGTTTATCGAAAGGTTGGGTGGTTACAAAAGGTGGTTACTCTGTTCCAACACTACGTTTCGGAAGTTAACCTAAACCAACCTAAAACTAAAGGTTCATGATACAGTAAACGAATGCTGATCAATATGCTTTCATAGCTTAAGCCGATAATGAAGTTAAAATGGATCTGACATGACACTTGAAAAAATTAAATACTCAATTCAAATTCAAATGAGATTCAGTTCAGGAATAGCTCTCATCATACTACGTCAACAGCGCTACCGGGTACCGTCTCCAGTTAACTCCAGAGGGATAGAAACATTGCTGATGTAACATGATACGATTCAAAAAATGTTTGACGGAAGGCTTTGAGACTATTGTTCTTGGTTCGAGCCTTGTTTTATGGAGCCTGTCTGTAGGCACGGTTGAGATGGCAGGGACAGTGGTTGAAATATAAATGTGAGGGAGTCGTGTACTTAGGAAGAGACAATTGGTTGGTTTACAAGTAGGAGTACAAGGGGAATAATGTTTCTGGGCAGAAAATATTATGTGGGCTGTCTGACGGAAGCTGGGAAACTGCTGGGTGTGTGTGGACTGAGTTGGAGATTGAGAGGAAGGAAGTGGCCTCAGCACAATTCAACACAAAACACAATCTGAAGCCTCCTAGCAGTTCTGGAAAGGAAGAGCGGACGGGACGACTGAGAAAGAATTGGGCAGGCATTAAGCTGGACTTGTTCTACGTCCAAGAGATGAAGAGCTCAGACGAGATGTAGTTCTGTGGCTTCCGCTCCTTTCACTTGCTACTATTGTGCAGGACTGGCCAATTGGTTGAGAGTCGGCTCGAATGTGCTTGAGACGACCAGGGCTTGAAAGGAATAATGGATGGGGAATAGGGAAGCGTCCTTCGTCCTTGTTTCACTTACTCCCTTCCTCCCGATCCACACTGAATACTAAGCAACCACCAACCAACCCTTCTCCCAAACCTATCTTCGGCTGCTCAACACCGATTTCTCCCTCGATTTCAACAGAATAATGCCAGGATTAAAGTCTAAAGTCTTAGTAAACCGAATAGATTTATGGAAGGTTGCTTAAAATAGAATTGCACTGGAAAAGCTAAATACAATCAGAACCAGTATGATTTCTTTCTCTGGCTTGTAGATCGTCAATGGCGCCGTGATCTACATTCCAACGAGGACAGTTATCGCTTAAGCTTCTTATATTTTTGTAGACAGAATGTTAATAACGTGCGAGGAAATATAATGGGCTTTTGTGATTTCCAAAACTGTTTAACCTTCTTAAAACCCCAAACCCATCGTTTTAACCGTCTGGCAAACCAAGGACCTGCTTCTAACCGTCCGGGAAACCAAAAACCGGCTTTTAATCGTCTGGTAAACCAAAAAATCTGATTTTCATAAGGTATTAGACGCAATTTTCGGTCTAAATCTACATTGCAATGAGGGCAGGTCATTTTGTAGACTGCAAGGTAAAAAGTTCAACGGGTCATGAATAGTTTTTTTGGTTAATCGAAAACCGGTTAACCGTGAATTGATTTGCCCCGAAAACATGCTTTTCACCGTCTGGCAACCCGAAAACCCGGTTTTTAATCGTCTGACAAACCCAAGAACCGGATTTTTGTAACAATTTTCGGTTTACCAAAATTCATGGGCAGTGTATCATGGTTACCATCACCATGATACCAAAATTTCTATCTACAATATGAAATTCATTTTATGGATTCCTTGCAATTCCTTATCAGTCACGACCATCATAATCTTCTAAAATTGTGGTTAAAAGTGAAAAAAAAGTGTTTAAAACCGGAACCCAAACCGAACAACCAGTTCTCGTGACTGTTCCGGTTTTATGTTGCGTGTTCCAGGAGTGATTTATTGGTAAAACCAGGGGTAAAACCGAAATTGCATTTGAAGAGGATATTCGTGTTGAGGTGATCTGATTTTATATCAGCTTTTATATTCATAATTATTCGAGTCACTATTATCACCTTATCTTGTTATCACCATCACCGCGATCTACAGTTTTTTGCTCTGCTCGTCTATGTTCCAGTTTTAAGTTTTTCTTTGTTTTAAGCACAATTTGTCTTCATTCACTTTATATTACAGATTGTAAAGTGGAATTAGCGGGACATATGTCACAAAGAATACAAGTATAATGTGATCTGCGCATTAGTCAACCAGTCAGATGACAACAAAACAGAACTTGTAACGCGATCTACATAGTTTTAAAGATGAACAGCCACTGCAGAAGTCTCCGACTGAGTTCACCAAGTTTACTTGCTACTTTGCTACAAAGGTTTATATTGAAATCTTTGACACCAGTAGAAAATTCGTATATCTTTGCACATAATGTCATGAAGGATACGGTTTCTCAACAGCTAGAAAGCAGAGAAAGCACCAAAGCCAAACTGCAACCAAAATGGCTAATTCCGAAATCAGGCAATAAAATTGTCAATCCAATGCTCGTTCTGGCATGAAAATGAAATTCTGTTCGAAGAACATATGTGTGTGTTTTGCGAGTAGGTGGTGAAAGGCAGTGCTGCTGGCGCTACTGACTTTCTCCCTTGCTTTCTGTGCATGATGCATGGACGCCACGTTCGATGAAGGAACAGAGAAGCTCAGCTTTCCCTATTTCTACATTCTGGATGGCTCCTTTGGCTCTTTCTTCAGAAGGAAAGAAATAAGAAAACGGAACTTCCTGAACCCAGCAGAAATATGAGATTGGGATGATGGGCCAAGTGGAAACTCGGGACTTGGGACAAGGGAAAGGGCTGAGTGGAATGGGAAATAGATTCCATGCTTTCTTTCAGCCGCTGAAGCCTCAGGCTAAATCTTCGTACTAATTTAATATGCACTGAGAACAGAGAGATTTCACGGGATTCTGCACCCTCTGGCCACTTGGAATTAGGATGAATATGTGGAATGTGGAACGGTGCTTGCTGTGATCTAGGGCATATTCTCAAATCTTTACAACTTTCACTCACTTTTTTTTTAAATCATCTGCCTTTATGTTTATTTTTCTATTCGAGTATCGAGTATGTAAATATGCTCAATTTGTGCATGTTTCCGTCCGAAATTCATATTTTGAAATTGTACTTACACGAGAATATAGACACTGTAATGCTTTCTTATGACCGACTACTTGCCGCATGCCGCATTATATCACACGTTTCGGCATAAACGGACGTAACTAAACTATGGCAAGCAGGCTCCCATAAGAAAAGCATTACACAATACAAATTGTCATGTACAATTTCAAAATATGCGCTCAGAAATTATGAAAAACTAGATTTAAGCTCGAATTTGGTCCACAATAGTGCAATTATTTTTTTTTTATTAGCACGCTTGCGCTGTGCATGGGCTCGATTCCTGCTTGGATTGTATACTTCTTTCAGTGTTTTTTGCTGAATTTATTAAATTTAAACATAAATTTCTAGTACCACGTGCATATACCTTTCCCTAAGACTATTTACCAACTTTAACCAGCTAATTTCCGTAGAAAATCACAACTTAGCTTGGACTGAGACGGCCACAAGCAAACCTATGACAAGGAGGTTCATATACGAGTATGTTAGTTTCTGTCCGGTTTTGAAGATTTGGAAGAACTACAGGAGAAACTTAGAAATGCAATACTGCTGCCATTGCAGCCCGACGCCTGTCAAACCAGCCAAAACAAAAAGAGCCAAAAATGACCAACATACAAAGGTGTTTAAATCGGGTATAGGTTAGTTTAGGTTAGGTTAGGCCGTGCGTACAAGTAGTAGTCCTTCACTGTTTTTATTTGGATGACCCGTTTTGGCTCTTCTTGTTTTTGCTCCTTTAACACGGGTCTCTCGGTTTTGGATGGAACACAAGTACTTACACGTCGAGTATTGGTTTTCGCTCCAATAACCCTGTTTTTTGCAACATTTAACATCATCCTTTTGTCATATGCCATTCTAATTGAACATTAACCCATTGTTTAAAAGGCTATTTACTGATCGGTATCTTCCATGTATCTTCATCTGTAAAGAGGCTCCTATGCAATGCACCAGAAAATGGTGGAAATATGCAATAAACTACGCAATAAAAATGCCAAAATATGCAACAAATATGCAAAAATGCATATTTGAAATCTTTTTTTTTTTAAACTGTAAAATGTAAAAATTATTGAGAAACCTCGCATCAAAAGCAAGTCGTAAATATTTTGGACTTTCCCAAAACCAGATAATACCAAAAACTAAAATCTTGTAAAATATTCTGAATAAAAATCGAAAAAAATTACATCAAAAAGTGTCGAAATATAAAAACGTAAAGAAAATATGCTCTAAAACCTCAAAATATGCATCAAAATTTAAAAAATATCAAAATACATATGCAAATATGCAAAACTACGCAGTATAAAATTTGGTTATTGGACTCAGGTGGATATGAATCGTAAAGATCTTAACTCAAAAAGTTTGAAGGAAGCCCGCCAAAAAATATGTTTTTCATAAGAATCCTTTCGCTTTTGTAATCTCCAATTTTAGTTCAATCCTGATTCGTACAACTGGACGAATTTGAGAATTATGGAAAGTCGAAACTGAAAACGGATCTATAAAAAAAACTGATTCCTGAAATAATATTTGACTTATCAATTTTAATCTTTCAGACGGCCGAAACGGTTGAGTCCATCGTTCACCAGCTCATGGAAAAACAGCGTATGGCCCGCCAGACGACAACCCTGGACACATCGACCCCTCAGCCACCTTTGCCCCTCCCTACACCCACCCCAAGGGAGAAAAAAGGCCCACCGCTCAACCAAACCCTTCCACCCCCCGCCCAGGCCCCACCCCCACAACAGCAACAACCCATTCAACAGAACCTCGCCTTGGAGACCTTTGCCCAACAGGATGAGTCATCTCGGGGCGGAAGGGCAGGGAGAGGGGGTCTTCTCGAACAACGTCCCTTCCTTCTCAATCTGGCTCACTTCCAGTCCACAGGCGGACTGATTATTCTGAACGGAAAACCAGGAACAACCGCTACACTGGCTTCAGCCGTCTCCAAATCAACCCAACAGCATCACATCCAACATGCAGCAACTTTCCCGACTCTTCACAATTCAAAGTAAGGCCTCGTGTGGTTAGAAAGTCCCAGCGGACCTGTTCCAATTTAGCTCGTACCGAGACACAACTGCCACAAAAATTACTCCCATATCCTTACTTGGAACTTGGAATTGAGAATTCAAAATGCAAAAAGAAATCTCAAAATTGTAGACATTTGCGTCGTTTCATAACATAACCATTCCAATCCAACATTTTCCGAAAAGACACCAGGCACCAAGCGCCCAAGGAAAATCACCTGTCATACATTATTATGAACAAGCGTATCATGCAAATAATCCGATTAATTCAAATAAATGATGGAATTTCTGAAGAGAACCTTTGCAGCCGTACATTCCTGTCCCTTGATCCTATTGACAGTGGCTAGACACATTTGCATATTTGAGTAGACAGAGCAGGAGTCGTGAGAAGTGAGAGAATGCCATCCTTTGAGCCATGAAATGCAGCCTAATGACCACATTTGGCTACATTGCAGGACTTAAATGATCTCATTCAGTGGAATGAACACCGAAATATCCCGAAATTTATTCCAACTTTCATTCGACTCCTGCCCATATCCCATTCAATGGGAAAGCCATTTCAAACCGCGCATAAGACAAGGTACGTTGGGCAAACTGGGATGGCGGCATAACGGATATCTTGCTTAAGCGAAATACGATAACAGATAACGCGTCAGTGTGGATCGTCAATTGACACCGCACTTTTTGCAAATTCAAAATTGATTCTCAGTTTTACAAATTCTTGTCAATTTTTTCAGCTTGGTGAGCAGTCGGGTTGTGGCAGCACGTTCGCCTGTGCCGGAGGAGGGGCGGAGCCTTAGCCTGGGGGGAGAGAATGGTAACGTACGACAGATGGTAGCTAGTCCTGCTCTCTTCACACAGGAACCAGTCCCTGTGGTTCAGCAAGAGCCGACCCCTCCGCCATTCTTCCAGCAGGAAACGCTGGACATGTCACATGAGGACATTCAGCAAACCCTGTCTGCAAATATGCTCGAGACCGGAACGGACCTTGAGCCCATGTCACCCTCTGCTGATGATGTCTTCGTCAATTTGGACGCCTTTGACATCCTGGCAGACCTATCAGAAGACTTCGATCACCATGCCCAAACACAAACTTCGGATAAAACTACTATCGTGGACATCAATCCAGAGTGGGCTTATACTGAGGTATAAGACATGATTTGGGACAATTCGTAAATAATGACAGTCATATTTTGAAAAAGTGTGCACATTTAAAGCACTTATGAATGAATTGGTCCAATTTCGACAACAGAGTTTTTTCAGCCTGTAATTATTTGCTAAATGCCCCATGTCAAATATTTTGAAAGGTTTTTAACCATAATTTTTTTAACGAAATTGCGACCCTGATTATTTTTGTTGAAATTTTTGCTGAAATCGTAATTGCGGTTGCTTTGCAAAGACTTGTTCACATTTTCAACCTAATTCATCTATTTTTAGATTAGGCTAGGGTGCGGGGCGGGAACTAGTGAAATGTCGCTCGTACTGTGAGCGTGAACATCTCTGAGCTAACAGCTCCCTATGCTAATTTGCAGAGTTTTAAAAATTCCGTTTCCATATTTTTATGCAGGAATCGTGCAGGCTTAAACCTGGTAGTTGAGATCATGCAGAAATAAAATAATGGTTAATGAGCCGGGGGCCCAGTTTCCAATATTGTCTCATTGGGACAATAAATTCATTTTGAGAATGAGAAATCTCTTCTGAATTCCAAACCCCGAGCTTGAGACCTCGAACACCAAGGAGTTCCCAGTACCAATATAAATGGCGTAATTCGAGAATTATAACTTTTTTATAAATTAAATCCGAGTAAGAAGAAATCAGAGAACCAGTATTTGGTACGAGGGAGCTATAAATGAGTTTGTTAGCCAGAGTAGCACCAGTAGACAAAGACTTGAAATCCCTAGTTCATTCATTCTGAATGAATTACGTCTGCCAAACTGTCAGGTTGGGTTTTGGAGTCGTGCTGGGCTCATTTTCCTGATTGAAGATGTGTGATTGTGAGTGAGTTTGATTAATCAATCTGAGTTGATTTGTGAATAGTGAATGAGAAGGAGAAGAATGGGCTTCACGCCATTCCCAACATTCACTTCTCAAATAATGAAGGCTGACTAATGCTCGTCAGGCCAATAGTCACTAGTTCACTCAGTTCTAACCAACTTCATAGTACTCAAGTAACACAAGGGAATTCGGATACCCGATTAGAATTCAAATCTACCCACGGCAGTTCGAGCGAAACTAGACGCTTGTAAATTGATTGATAGTTCGGTAGCACGTTTTGTGAAATCTAACTTTCACAGCGACTTTCTCCAGTCAAACCTTGAAGCAATTGGTTAGAGTGGGACGGATAACCTAGGTATACGGCATGGAGAAAGTTACATGGCACACTGCCAAGGATACACATACAGGGTATACACCCATGCGCATGGAGAAAGTTGTATGATGACTTTACGCCCAAACCCAAAGAAAGACGCATGGGATTTGTATACCTGTAGTTTTGGAGAAAGTTGCATGGTATACACCCAAATGTACAGTTGAATTCACATACGTCAAAGGAAGATGATACCCACTAAGAAAGTTGCATGGTGAGCAACAACAGACAGCTGAATTTGCCCAAAAAAATACCTCTACCATGGAGAAAGTTGCATGGTAAGTAACAACAGGCAACTGAATTTACATACTCCTCCCAAATTAAAGATAAATGTTATACACCGATACCCTTGAAGCATGGTACGCAAGAACACATACAGCTGAATTCATACAGATATACCCATATACCCAGGAAGAAAGTTTGTGGTAATACACCCATAACTCACACTGTAGGAGAAAGTTGAATGGTGTGTTACAACAGCCCAGCTTAAAGCTTAACTTGCAACTATAAAAAATGCATGGTATACAATGAACCCGTACTCTTGGAAAAATTTGCGCGAAATGCACCAACGGATACAGCTGGATTTACATACACCTATGAAGAAAGGTACATCGTATACATTTATGTCCTGGAGAAAGCTACACAATATGCATAAAATGAATTCACATACCCCAGGAAGAAAGGTGCATGGTATACAGTCATACACTCGGAGAAAGCTGCATGGTGTGCACCAACAGATGCATAATGCATATGGTATTCACACTTTGGATAAAGCTACATGGGTAAACCCATGAACAACCATGTATGGCATTACCAGTGCAGAAATTTGCATGGTATACAATCATACAGAGAAAGCTGCAAGGCATACACTATGGTGAACGTTGCACGGTATACACCTTGTTGTAACGCGCCATTCAAAGTTTAGCTGAATAAATCGCCTGGGATTGTTTTTAATTGCCAAGCTTCTTCCGAATCCAAAAATATTGACCAAGCATTCAAATAAACACTTTAGAGAGATATTTATCGAAGATCCTACGAAT
>JAQFXZ010000622.1:0-17308 GCA_034694025.1 Ceratophysella scotica | reverse complement strand
TGGATGGACGGTGGACGGTGGATAGTTGGGAGACGGAAGAAAAAAGGAGCGAGCCGTGGCTGAACTTGTTTTCAGATCGACAGTAGTGTAGTGTGGTCCTCGCACACTCTGATCATCGTCGACTGAATTCTCCATAAGAGAAAACTTCCGGGCTCTCTGCATAGTGGCTTTTGTAAAAACCCTTTCTGGGCGGCTGAACTTCAGATCTTCAGGAAGAAGGGATTTTCGAAAAGTCGCTATACAAGAAGCACGGGGAGTTTTCTCTTTTCTCTTATCAGTCGACGATAATTCGAGTGCGTGAGGTGAGTACCACAGGTAATACTTGCGTACGCGACATGGTACATAATGAGCGCTACCCGAGTTTGGGCAGCGCGAGCTTTGCTTTCATTACGCTACTGTGCTGTCACGGCTCGCTGTTCTCCGGTGTTAATTACGTACTACGTGAATACTGAAGTTTATGCGACGACTACGGCGGACACATAAAATCGACAAGTACAAGGAATACTTTTGAAATTCGCCTAAATAGCAAATGCACTTTCATTTCTGTGTTCGGAAGCACATGCTGTTGTAATACTAATAAGCTATAGCTTAAAATACGCCAAAAACAAAATAATAAAATGAAAGCAGGCTTGGTGAAGCCATAGGATTTGGTGGATTGATGGAATGAGGAGTTAGTGTAGTACATGAATTGATTGCTTGCAAAGGCAACACATCAATTAGGCCGGATATCCCACTCTGGATACTAATGTCTGAAAGTCGTCGAGCACAGTTGGGCGTCATAGGTCCAAGGGCTCCGGTCGATTCGGAAAAGACATGAGGATTGCATTGAATGGACTCAACTAGAGTTATAAGGGATCACACAAGGAGACAACCAAATCAGTCGCATGAAATACATACACGTATCAGTTATCCCTTAAAATCGAACAATAGATCGTTTTAGACAAACATACAATGCGCAATTGAACTAACCAACCAATGAAATGAGGAGCATGTACTCAAATTTCAAATTAAGTACCTCTAATAATTGAATAGAATAGAAAGGCCTGCCATTAAATATTCTGCAGACAGAAACTTAATCGATGCACAGGCTTGAAAGTTTCAATTCATCGAATTCCAAATTAGAATGCTCTGGTCTTGTTCGTATGGTTCATTACGAAGAATGTAACTCGATCCTTTCACTCGTTATCGTAACTCGTAACAGTGAAAGAACCAACTCACATTTAACATCTGATACCCGATGCTTTAATGCATCCACTTCCACTCTCTATTCATATGTGTATAGATTATATGTAAGCTCAAACTCGCATTTCCAAGTCTGGAAATCCATCACCGAAGACGAAGGTCGAAGGTTATTTAATCTCGACTGAGGACACTGACGCCAAGATAATCAGTTCAACTTTGCATTTCTGCAGAAACAGTAGTTTCTGGTGGTGCAGTAGTTCTGATTCTGTTATAATCTTAATCCTAACTACACATATACACACACCCGAGGTAAATCAATTGAAATTATCTACCGCTATTAATTAATATCCATAGGACTTGAGTGCAGGAGAGCAGTCGGGGAACGCGACACCTCTCCACGGCTTCGGCCACCTTCAGGGTCCAAGATTTGGACCCATTAGAGAACAGGTAAGCATTTTTTTAGTTAATACGTTTCTGGTCCTTGGTCCTTTCGCCCTAACATACTCCGTCCGTGCGCATAAACTGCTTCGGCAAACAATCAATTGAAGGGACAATAGCAATTAACAATGAGACATGAGACGTGGGATCCTTTCTTCCTACATACCCGCGTTGGTAGAAATTACCTAATTATGATTAAAACAAGTGCTGAGCTCCGCTCAGCATTGCATGTGGCGCTTAGCGCCACATGGGTCTTGGTCACGAGCGCTTCGAGCTCGTGCGCACCCACCCGCGTGTTTCTGATGCATACAAATATATTTTTTGCTTTATTCAAGCTTCTTATTTATATTTAGTAGATTTTCTGCTACGTACGAGATACTTACGCAAATACATAATTAAAAAAAAAAATTTTTTAATTTGACACATGAAAGTAATCTTGTGTTTTATTAAACCTTCCAAATACATAAATTCAATCTATTAAAATATTTAAAACCTCAACTAATTATGGTAATTTTAAATCTTTCGATTTTACTTTGACCCCCTTGATGACCCCCAAATCGATCGGGATTTTTTGCATTACTGCATATTCGGTGAGTACTCTTTAAGTACGCAGTTTCCCGGGATTTATGCCCAGTTTGGTTTTGGGGTCATTTTGGGTCAAATGTCAAACTTGACCCTAGGGGGCCATATGATACACCGTTGCGTTCCTTTCATCAAGCCCGTCATTTTGACGTATAATATAGTCTGGTTGGGCACGTAGGGCGCGTGCGCGGCGCCATGGAAAAACGTGAACTTTTTGCTGAATAGGCCCAGAGGGGCGAGTAATATATCGATCGATTCGTCTTATCAAGCCCGTCATTTTGGTATATAACATGACCCAGTTTGGATTAAGGCTACGGCGGTAGGGGTCAAGAACGAAAATTTTTCAAAACTTTAACGGCCCATATCTCGCAAAGTTGAGTGTAAATTTTTTTGGCGCAATGACAACTTTTGCTCGCATTTGAGTCCTCTATCGAAATCAATCAACTCCAGGCTTGCGCAATTTTGAACCTACATGCCATGCCAATACATGTTAAGCTCAAAACTAACTATAATAGTGAGTATTAATAAATAGGGTATTCATCGTGAATTGTAGAACGACAACTGATCGTTTATAGATCTTAAATACAAACGTTGTCGTTACTGAATGCTAGAAATCTTGTTCCGTATTAATTGGCAGAGAAAGAGTTTCGTTCAAGAACATTCAGAATAATGATGAAATAGTCAAATTGCTTTGCAGTATATTGACCCGCTGCCCGATCATGAAAGCCAAAGAATATTGTCCGACATCAATAAAATCGGAACACACTAGGAACAAAAGTACAACCCAGTACGCGTCCTTCAGGATCTCACACAAAAGCTATATCACCGGTTGAGATTTACTACTCAAAACACTAAGAAAATCTGTAATTTCGTGGTATTATCTCAATCTCGTGGGGAATTCACACACAAAGGAATCTACTAATTATTCACTTGTTTGCTTTCAATTTCAACCTTTCACGCATATTCTTTTCATTCCTGGTTTAGTCCGCTCTCCTGCGACACTTGTGGATATAAGCATCTCGAATCTCGAGTTGCTATTTATTATTGTGGATTATTTTGTGTTGTGGGTTGACATTTGACATACACAACTGAATTGGTGTCTATGTATTTGAAGGCGAGATGGTAGACAAGCAGAGACAAGACAGACCCACCAGGCCTCATATAAAATCATGTTTGTCAAGTGTCAGCGTATTTCAGATATCGAAGCAAAAACACTCCGTATTTGGAGTCCAAATTTTGGAATATTCATGATAACGGAAATGAAGGTTATTATTCCCTTATATACGTACACCACACCTACTCCACTGATATAACTTCCTTATTGTATGAACATTCCAAAATTTCGAAATTATATAACTGACAGAGTTTCAGTTTAAGTCATGCTTGTGAATTTGTGATCAATCATTTCGGTAAATAGTGGTATATTGACTATAATTCCAAAGAACCAAAAATATTTACTTTTCAAAACAAAAATGGTTGAGTTTGAGTTATAATTGTAGGCATGTTATTACTTTCTAAACGTATGACGAAAAGAGAATGCAGCGAAACTTTATGCATCAAAGACCAGATGTTGAAATTGCAATTTACCAATGAAGTGAAAGGTGCGATGATTCAAGTCAATAAATAAAATGTCATTTTATGGTATCATGCTCGTGCTAGTATGATTAGATTGCGTTGAATATTAGATTTTAGATTAAGAGAATAGTTGTGCATGGATCCTTTGCCGCATGCATGTCTTGGAAGTGCTCTACTACTGCCACGACATTCAAGCGTAAGTTCAGCGTAAGTCGAACCGCACATGCCATATTATGAGGAATTATCACGCGAGCACGTCCCACTAAAACTAGTCTCACGATTGTCATTCGGCTAATGTTGGCGGCTTGAGTTTGAATTTGAAACTGAAACCTGCCTTTTGGTCACGCTGCCAGTCCAGACTTCGCAAAATACTTTTCAACTTTTTAACTTAAGAATTAACACCTATTTTGTAGATTATAGGACGTTTTCGAGTGGAACGTGAGCCGGTGGCGTTGCCCTACGAATCCGAGGAGGAAATTGTACTTGGATTTCCCAAACAAGTTTTGAGAGTGAGTGGCCCAGGGTTCATCCCATCAACTGTGGTTCAATTTGACATTGGCATGCAAATTTATTCTGCACTGACTTTTGGATCAAAGAAACTCGGAACTACTTACTGCCGCAGAATGTATGAAGCAAATCCAGCTTCGCCTTTGGGCCCATTCATTATTGGCGTCGCTGGCGGGACCGCAAGCGGAAAGGTAAAGAACAATAAGTCTCAATTTCGTCTTATGCGTTATATTTCAAACAACGTTGACGTTCTAAACCAAAATATACACGTATTTTTTTCGAATCACTATGGTAATAATGAAAGACGGATAGGCAACAATCGAGCAATTTACAGAGGAACTGAATAATGAATTCGAAGAGATTCGTTGCATTTAAATTAGTTTCGAAATTCCAAAGCGATTTCTGATTTACTTATGAGAAGAGCGGTCTCACGAAATGCAGTTGAACTTTGTAAAATAACATGTGAACGCAATTTTAAATGGCAATTTTGTTAAAGAACACTTCCCGTCTCGCAGTCATTTCGAACGGAAATATTTGACTAAAAAATAAAATATAAAAATACAGCTCGAACTTGGCGATTTTAAGCCAATGAAGTCGCAAGTTCCAAATAGTTCTGGGAGCATATTCAAGAGTTTGTTTAACCTATAAATAGAGCTAGAATTGAGGCCAGGATTTAAACGACTATGCTGTAGTTTTAAGTTTAACTCACTGAATATCTTATTTTCAGACGACGGTCTGTCGCAACATTATGCACAGACTTGGACAGGCTAACATTCATGAAAAAGAAAGGAAAGTGGTTTGTATTGCTCAGGATTCTTTCTATCGCCACCTTTCGCCTACGGAGTCGCAACGTGCTGCTGAGGGTCGATTTAACTTTGATCACCCGGGTGAGCACCTCTTTTCTTCACTGTCCATCCATTCCAAATTTTAGTCTTTGCTACATGAAATAATACTTCTAATAAAATAAGCATTTGTTTTCTAACTATAAAATTGACCTAATTTTATGTCAGACGCTTTGGATTTTGACTTGATGTTCACTACTATTCTAAACTTGGTTGACGGGAAACGTACCACCGTTCCAGTCTACGATTTTACGACTAATTCTCGTAAGGAAGATGAGGTGACAGTTGTCTATCCCGCTGACGTCATTCTCATTGAGGGCATTCTGGCTTTCTACTTTGAGGCAATGCGGAAGCTCTTTGATTTGAAAGTATTTGTGGACTCGGATGCGGACATCCGCCTCTCTCGTCGAGGTAATGTCATACTTTAGCAAATAAACAATATTACTTCGATTAAAATCGCGAATTTCGCGGTCGACTTATTAAATTGCTATACGGTTTCATTCTGTAGTCTTGCGGGACGTAACCGAACGTGGAAGAGAATTGGAGAACATTTTGAACCAGTATACCGAAACTGTAAAGCCTGCGTTTGACGAATTTTGTCTTCCGGTAATATTATGCATATCCATATGAATTTCATGTTTTAGTTTTAGATTCTGTATGATGCTTACATTGGAAGTTCCTATTGACTCAGAGAGTAATGCATTTTTTTGTAAAATACAGACAAAGAAGTATGCGGATGTGATCATTCCACGGGGACCAGAAAACACTGGTAAGCCTACATTTCTTCAATTTCAATAACATACGCTAAAGAATAGAATATTTCTGATGTTATAACTTTCGTTTCATATTCTAGTTGGGATAAATCTCATTATCCAGCACATTAAAGATGTGCTAAAGAATTCGGAAATCGCTTTAGCGGAAGGTACTGTCACGGGCAGCGGATACACTACAAATCTGCGGGTCATCCAAGACGGAGGCGGTGGCTTCTTGCCTGGAACTGGAAATCAGACCAATGGTCACCAAGCCAATGGAGCTGCTCAAGGAAATGGGCATCAAAGCAATGGGTTTGGGAGCGGAATATTGATTCAAAATGGAAACTTCCATATTCCACAAAGACGGGCACGTCATCGTTCTGAGCGCTCAACTCCTCATTAATTCAAGGCGGAAGAAGTGGGAGGATGATACCGCTGAGAATGAGAACAATCTTTGAATTCCAGTTTACACCACTTTAATGACATGCCTCTAGCGGCTGTGCTAGTATCTTGCTTTTCTTTGTACTTCTGCTTTAATAAAGTTCCTAACATTGTGTGTGTTTAGAATTCGTATGTGAAGTGTCAACTCCGGTTTCATTTTCAATTTCAACGGAAGTCACTCTTCAGTTATACAATTAATATATTATCCACATTAAATTAAGTCCATGTCCACCATTAGGTTTATATTTGCGTGATTTAGGCTTGGAGTTAGGAGTTAGTTGAGCTTGAGCATATTTATAAACTTTTTGGTGTGACTTACGTAAGTGGTAGGGCTGTCCATCTCCTAGAGGGTACTTGGCATAACGGGCAACGTTTACTGGGGCCATGGCTGCAAAGCGAGCTGAGATGAGGGGTTCGAGCCTGGTCGCTAATGGGTCAGTCGGATGGAAACAGTTGTACACTTGGTGACATGGTCTTGCTAGATGCACTTCAAGTTCAAATTACAATTATATTAATGACTTTCTATTATATACAAAGTTAAAAATATGAGGTTTACTCTGCCGATCTTCCGTATGAATTTTCCGATGAGCTAGAACGAGTCCGAGCGGACTACCAAACATGAAGAAGTCGCTGATGTCAAAGTCCAGCTTGGCACTTCCCGAATCACTTGCTGAAGAGGAAGATCGACGCCTGACGGTAGTGGACGGTAGGTGACCTGCATGTAAATGGTCAAGGTCTAACCCGTGCCCTGTCACCAAAAAACATTTGAGAAAGTTGATTGCAGTAAAGAACCGTATTCGCATTGATATATATGTCCGTGTTACCGGGACTAGCTGGAAGATCGTCATCTGTAACGTATTGGCCGGAATGTGAATGCCGTGTGAGGGCATCGTAAGCGAGTATTGAGCCCATGGAGTCTCCAATGCAAACCACTTGGCCACTGAAGCCCAGTCCCTCCTCCGACTTGAGGAACTCCTGGTACACTTGATTGGCTGCTTGCACGGTTTTCCCCACAGCGTCCCAGTACTCGGGTTGGGAGGAGGAAAGGAGTGGAATGGCTCCAATGGGAACGGATGCATGCGTCATTTGCGGACTGTCTCCCGTCCCATACACGTCAAAACTATACGGGCTTAGACTGGAAGTGACAAACAGTCAATACATTGACTACATTAACAGTGACTACTCAGCTAGCACCTTAAATTAGTTAGTAGGCCTGGGCAAAATCATTTGATGTTGAAAGTCAATGATTGTAAAATCATGATTTTTCACCATTTAAAGGATGTGGATTTTGAAGAAATGACCCAATTTTGATTTTGTAGAAGTAAGAAGTATCTAATTTGATACAAAATTAACGAATTTCCGCTAAATTGCCGATTAAGATCTCGATTTAAATCAGAAAATAGAGTTGATTTTGATATGATGATTTTGATTTTGACGGCGAGAAGTGATTGATTTTGATTTCGGGATTTTGAAGGCGAATTTTCGGTGATTTTGGTCAATGATTTTGAAAAGCATTTTCTAATGATTTTGCCCAGCCCTGATAATTTGCTAGTAATGAGTCATACCTAGAGAGAACCCCCAGAGCGTCGGTACAGATCGAGGGACAAGGAACAAGCTTGATGGCTACATGCCCCATCATGGAAGGATAGTGTTGTCGTATCACAGACTCAAAAGCACCTCGAAACGTTGTTACATCCGACTTCTTGGCAGGGAGGTCCATCGTAGCATCCAGTGCACTTCCCGCATGGATAACAATGCAGAGAACGGTCGTGCTGCAAGAACCGCAGGTCATTCCATGACCTCCCATTCCGTGAAACATGGTGGGCGACCCTGGGAGCGACGCCTCAACGCTGCCACGACTAGCAAAACTCCGATGAGTTCTCTCCCGTTCGGCGGTCACACGGTGGATAAAGGGTTGGCAGAATATGCTGTCTTCCGCTAGAAACACAAATTATAATTTTGAAAAATTGATACAATACTTCAAATTATAGTGCTTGCAATGGTTCAAACTTAATCCCAGTAAGTGATCAATCTGTTGACCAATATCTAGCATTTTCGTCTTAAAAGGAAATTGTCGAATGTACTATTTGGCCCCTGTAGCTACCCATAAAGAGAACTTGTAGCGTTTCAGAAACCTATCTTTGTAGAAGTAATCAAATCATCTCAGCATTTAGTTGCATTTAGTTTGGTGTTCTACTAGTGCATTCAACTCGATACTTTAACTAGATCAATCGAATACAGTACAAATGATGGGATCAGCTGAACCGGATTTGTTCGGAACAATTCGAAGAAAGCATTCGTCGATTAGATGGATTAAAGATCAGATCAGGCGCGAGAATTTATATTTGACGGCTATCAACTAGGATCGGATCATCATGCACCTTTAGAACTTGAAGTCGTCAGATAAGTATCTATTTTGATCAGGAAAATCACGATTTTCAGCTAAATTGACGATTTTAAATCACGATTTGACTTCCGAATCCCGATTTAAAATCAAAGAATATCGTTGAATTTGATTTGATGATTTGATTGCGACAGCGAAAAATGATTGATTTTGATTTTGGAATTTTAAAGGCGAAATTTTGGTGATTTTTGTCAATGATTTTGAAAATCATTTTCTAATAATTTTAAGAATCATTTTCTAATGATTTTGCCAAGCCTTGCAGATAAAATCGCTCGAAATCGACCAGCCTTTCATTTCTTAACAGGATATGCTCTAAAACAAGGGCATGGCGTAAAGTTTTGAAAAACTTTGGCCAGAATGCAGTACTGCCTTACTTTCCAGGAAGCACGTAAAAATCATAAATTGGAACCTGACGCAGAGCGCAATACATTTGAGTCTACTCCAATTGAATTGGAAAGTAGTCAAATGCAGATTGATAGAATTTATTTTTGTAGTTTTGTCCTTGAGTGGCCATATCTGTCTGTATTCATGTACCTTTGTTCATGTCACTGCCACTGTTCGCCCCAGAGTCCGTTTCCTGCGGAATGAGATCGAGTGAGCTCCACTTGGTTAGAGACACAGCATCATCCCCATCTGGAAGTGAGAGGGCAGGAATGCAAAGAGACAGTTCCATTAGCAAATAAATTACTTTTCTTCGGGTAGGAAGGAGGAGAGGCAGGAAGAAAGGGTGAAAGCAGAATAACTCAATTCCACTCCTAATACCGGCTCGTAAAATATTTACTCCTCTCGGCCAACAACCTGCAAAACAGCCAGCTCTCTTTTACTGCCCATTCAGCCATTCAATAAGTCCAAATGCCCCAGTACGAGCTTAGCCCAATTAAATGCTCCCGAATGGGAACAAATCCCAAATCCCTTTTTCCTAAACATAAACCCACTTGACATTTCTTTAGCTGACGTCAAATCGATGCTTCTCAAGTCACTAAAGCTAATGACCTAGTCTGTGTAGGACATGAAATTCAAAATATTTGCTCCTCAGCGTGTGTTCCGCAGGAGCAGACATGTATTCATACGGAGTCTTTCCGATTCCAGGGATATGAATGCATAATGCATGATGTTTTTGGGAAAAACTTTAGGCACCAATTATCGGGAGGCTTCAGCCTATGCTCAAATGCATAGATCGGAACAGTATCAGGAAACCAGGCACCAGGCATCCGAATTTATGAGTTTTATTTAGACGAGCATGACCACACTTAGTGCACCGATGTTGGCAGGTTGGCCTGCTGGTTCTTCCTAGAGAAGAGCATTATTATCTCCAGAACCGTAAAACCTAAGTGGGCAGATAGTAGACGAGAAGTGAAAGTTTACAGATGGAAGACCAGAAGCAGCAGTTCCCAGTTTGGCACACATTACGTCTCCAGTACAGGGCGAGTCAAGTCATAGAGACAAAGTAATCCAAACCCCTTGCTTTGGTTTCTTGGAACACCGCAGACCTTAATTATTTCGACTTATTTTAGGCTTAAACCCGACCTAAGCCAATCTAGCATGGCTTTAATTAAATCACACTAAATGGGAGGCAACAATGTCATGGTAATTGGAAGAGACAAAAGGCGTGGAGACGGAGACCAGAACAGGCTTAGAACACTGGGAGGCAACGGTCAACGGTGGAGGCAACATAGCATGGGGCTTGGTTTCGCGCAACCACCACAAGTAATTAGTGGTTGACAACTGAAACCAGTCATTTATGACATTCCAGTTCCATATATTAAAACGACAATTTTAGGAAAAAATCTAGGTGGAATCAAACTTCTCTGAAATGTTAGCACTCGAAAACATAGCGGAGAATAAAATTGCTGGCTTGGACCGCACCGTACCACGTTGGGCTATTTCATCAATATGACGTTTCAATCGTAACATGTGCTTTATTTGCATTTCTTGCAACAACATCCAATTCCTTACATTCTATGTAGTTAACCTGTAACTGAGTTCTGCTGTCCTATGTATTATATTTTGATATCTTAAGCCATTTCAGGTAATTCAAAATGATTTAGTTGAGGAAGAAGACGGCTGCTATTCTGAAAATCATACGTTTGCATTTTCTTCATAAGTTTTCGAAACATGGAAGATTTGCTCAGCTTTCCCATCGGCAAACTATGTATTTTTGGGACTGGAAATCTACCAGAATTCCTGATCCACCCTGTAGCAGCCACAAGCATACTTCAGCGTAGGTAGTGAGTCTCGAATAAAACTCGTACTTGGTTCACCACCCTTAAACATTATTAGAAATAATTGCAATTTGCTCAACGACACCTTCTGCGTGCTGTACTACAGAATGAACCAAGCGAGTCCGTCCAAGAAACTCAATACTTTTAATTAATTTTAGGATTCTAATTGAGAAACCTCAAGTCAATTTTGGCCCTGGTCAACCCGTAGTGTTAGTCCCACACGAGGAGGAAACTAACGTAAAATGATATTGTGCAGGTAGAGAAGGGAGTGATAGGCAGGAACTGGGTTATTTTAATTAATACTTGTTCTGCAGTTTCTCGGGTGCCTAGAGCGAGCAGCTGCCTCGGACGGCCAGGCGTCTGCCTCCCAATTAAGTTCTACTGAGATACAGTCAGATTGCATTGCATATTGCATATCGCCTCCAACTAACTTCCAATCCAGCTCCTCCCAGGAGCTAAATGGCTAGGACTCCGAGTGTCTGCTGTGAAAATCTAACTGGCGGATAATGAGAGACACTAGGCCCACTATGTCTTCATCATCACAAAATCTAGTTTGGCTAATAACGACGCATGAAGAAGAGCCAAATCGATACGGGTCTAATGAAGTGGAACCAGGTCTGACTCGGCACCTTTAATTTGTAAAACATCTCTACAATCTACAACATACTAGGTAGGTAGTCCTTTCACTACACAATGCCGTAGCCATAGCCGATGCTGACTCAAAGAAGTGAAGTACTAGACAGCCTAGAACGCAGCCCAGCCGGTGCTTTGCCTCTGTGGAATCTAAAATGATTGAGAAGCTACTCAAAATTTAAAGAAATCGTTTTAAAATTTCCGCCCAGTTAGGTTATGCGCATGCCATATTATCCCATAGCCCATTTCACATTGATAGTAAGTGGAGGGCGACAAGCGATAATACCGAAAAAAACTATCAATGATCTGTAGGGATCAGATTTACGCATATGCAAATGCATGTTTCTGTCTGCCAGAATGGATACCTCCAATAGTTTAACGTCGACAGATTATAAATTCAGGGGAAAACATAGAGCGTTCCATTTTGAATATTTTGAATATTTCAAGGTTTTACTGCATTTTTACATATCTTGATGCTTTCCTAGTTTCGGTTCATACAATATTTCGGTGTTTTTGAACAAGTTTTGAAATTTTATTGCGTATTTGGACGCACCTAGAAGCTAATTTTTTTTCTTCAATTTTCGCAAGGTTTTTGACTCCTAGTCATTTCTTGGTTTGAAATTCAAGACACGGCGTGATTTTAATGTGATGTGATTCAACGCTTCTCTCATTTTTCTGCAATTTAACTGTCAACGTGTTATACCAGAAATTAGTTTTTCGAGTTAAAAATGCACGCTTTTGCACCAGCAATGCTTTTATTTGCATATTCTAGTGCAAATAATGGCATACACGAGGGCATATTTCAGTGCATATTTTGGCAGTTTCTAGTGCACGCAATATCTTCACTACTTATCTATGCAAGACTGCTCAAATTTTTTATGGGAAAAACCACTTTAATTTTCCTTGCGATTTCTTTTAGGTTACGCTAGGTTTCCAAAATCACTTCATCCCTTTTTACCCCAGTCACCAGTAAATTGTCGTAGAACCAATTCCTGTCGCGTGCCAAGTATCGAAATGGGATCGCCTCAGTAATATCAGACACACACTATAGAAGACCATGCAATTTGGCATTTGCCACATCCGCCTTATTAGGAGCAAGACAGACAGCAGTGGAGAAGGCTAGAGGAAAATCTAATTACATGGACGTCCTTAATAGAAATCCATACTAATGCTGCACCAGAGACCTTAGTAGGTACGTGCAGCAGACGACATGGACATGAGCTGTCATTGTCAACACAACGCGTTGTGTTGCTACATGCCTGTAGTCCCACTTAGTTTCACATGACTGACTCGAACAAAAGGCGGAATGAGGAAGGAGAGAAGAAGAATCGACGGGCTCTGTCAGCACTATCAGGACTACCGCAGATGGGCCCAACTTGTTCATTAGTCCGAGGTCGTAGTTTGCATAAGAAGAGGAGTCTCTTCAGAGTTTATTTGAAAATACATTCGGATTCGGAGACGAAAATGGTCTCGGGCCCTGGTTTGCTTTGCTACAGAAAACTCCGACTCTTGAGACGAATGCAAATGCCTCCTTCCGCTCCTCCGCCTTCATCCAACTTCCGAGTGCCTCTCGATTATTAATGTGACGTGTGGGAATGGTAATAGAAATTGATTGAGAAGAAGAATCATTGATTTAGCATGGAAATATGGAAATTGGAAAACCCATCTCCCCACTTTCACAAACCCATTGACTTCTCAACTACTCCGCTCGCTCCTAGTAGAACGGAAGGGTCTTAGGACTCAATACAGTTCCACTTTCTCTTACGAGCCTTAAGCCTTATCTCTTCAGATCTTATAATTGAATTCATTGACATCGCCGCCGCCGTCGACCAGCTCATTATTCGATCCAACTTGAGCAACTAAAATATCCTATCAATCGGAACAAGAACGCTGCGCTTCGCTGATGTTCACCAATATGACCCACTTTGCTCGAAATTTCGCTCAGATGTATCTATATGGTACTACACTTAACAACCTTGATATTAGGAGACTGGAGAAGATTCTATTATAGGTTTGGTCGTTAATATTTTTAAAATACTCTGCTTCACTTGGGCCTGTCCATATCTGCCAACAAAATCGCCTTGGTTACGCCAAACAGTGTATCCTTTTGAGTTCTTCAGAAAGCTCTTCATGTCTAAACGCACTTCAGTTCTCTGACACATCTGACATTGTCCCAATTCTCAAGGATCCGTTTAAAGATCACGGAAAATTTTGAGGACCCAATTCCTTTCAAAATACACGGAACAACCTACTTTCGCTTAAATCTGATATGTAGGACACGGCAATGCCCTCTTTTAACTTCTAGCTCCAGAAATCAATAGTGAGATTTTTACCATTTCTGTAATTGGAATTATATCACGAGCTTTGCAGTAAACTTGCAAGCATAACATGCCTAATGCAATTAATGAATGGGAATTTGGAATAAGGAACCAGTACGGAATAAAACTTTACTTGTGAGTTCATATTGAGCTCAATTAAAGTGGCGCATATTGTATCGTTTAGCTTCGTGTACCTTCTCGTTATCATCGACTCCTGAATTACGAACTTTCAGTTGCGATACCGGAAATGTGGACTGGAAAGATCAGAAGATTGGAGTTTCTTAATTCAGTGACTCACTCCGATCACTCTGCAAATACTGTAAGGAATGAGAAATAGGCAATCATGATCGGTTTCACTTCAGAGAACATCCAAGGAAACCCGGAAGAAATTATACAAAGTTCAAAGAGAAAGTTAGGCAATTTTATTTATGAGTAAACAAAAGTCGTAGCTAATATGATACACGAACCTGGGCCAATTCACTACAAAGCTCGTCAAGTTCTCTCCTTCGTTTGCAATTTGGAAGCCATATAGCTAGAATTTAGAATTTCCCCTACTTTGTTGCTTTTACTTCCTGATGTGCAAAACTCCTCCTTTCACATACTCACATTAAATATGTCATTCGGAGAATGCTTGCGATCGATAGTTTCATATATTGACAATTATAATGTGCCGCTTTTTCTGAACTGAATCTATACTTGCACATTTATAATTGATCGCTTTTATTTTGAAGCCTACACCAAGCGGTTAACCGTTTAGGTGGCCAACTGCCGCAGACCGAGTCTTTTATTTTATTCCGGATAGATTTGAGTTGGGATGGAGTGGGAAATTAGAAGTTCGTTTTATGCCAAGGAGTCCAAGTGTAGAAGTCTGGTTGAAAGTTGGATAGTGGGAGAGCAGGGCTTAGGGAGAAAGTTGAAAGCGGGTTGGTGAAATCGTGCAGGACCGGGTCCACAGGCTCCTACAACGGGCGCATTCGTCTTGCAAAACGGTGGGACGAAAAATTGAACAGAGAAGTGCATGCGTCCTTGTCACTGTGACAGGCTAGGTAAAGTTCTTCTGAATTTCACAAATGGGCGTTCGTTACCAAATATTCGCGGAACTTTTCAAAAACTTGAATTTTTTAAAGAATTTAAAATTTAAATTTAAATAACCAATCGAATTCACATTCGAAAATTAACAAAAAAAGTACTTATCTCGCATTTTAATATAAATGATAGATTAAATTTTTCCCTAACCGGCAAAATGGAAGATACCTAATTCAATATTTTTTTTAAACAGCCGTGTTCAGACGAAAGCACGTTGTTCGCTGTGAGCCTATGACCTGGACCTGGTCCTAATTGAAGCAAGATGGTAAGTGTGTACCTTGACAGTCGAAGAACTCCTCTTCACTGCCCGAGTCGGAGTCTTTCCGCATGATGCTCTCCATGCGAAGCGTTGCCAGCAAGTCGAAACTATTTGAGGATGCTGAACTGGGAGAGATGAGCGTCACTTTGGAGCCCGTTCTTGACCAGTGACTAGAGCCCTTCGACTCAGAGCACATTCCGCTCGACGGCCCTCTGGAACTCGACAGGCAGGATGATGCCGGCTCTTCACTGCCACTACGAATCTTGCTGCTTTCGCTCAAGTCACTTATTTGAACCTGAAAATAATGTCCACCAAATCAATTGGATTATCACGCTACCCCGAACCACACTGCACGTCATCCAAAAATTCTTGACTTGTACCCCAAACTGTGCTCGCTACTGTTCCTTACATCACGTACCGGTTGCTTCTTGCCGTGCTTTCTCAAAAGCTTATTCAGTAGTATGCGATGGAGTCGGGTTTTGGGATTCGAACTCATTTTACAGTTTAGACGGCCAATTACTTTCACTAGAACCCATCTGGTGTGTATATTTTATAGGAAGCAAACAACTTCTTGGATTTATTCAGCCGAAGTTACTTTAACGAAGTTAGGAGTAGCTTCTTTCAAACAGGAAACCAAATCAGCCTACAGCTACGCAGCACAAATTGAACTCACTGAATGATTGGGCCTGCGATTGAAATTTTGCTCCTGTTCTGCAATTTGGAATATGGGAAAATGTGGAGGAAGTTATAAATTTAAATTGACCAAGTTTTGAGGGATAACTCGATCGTGGGAACTCAGGGGAGGCGAATACTAATTCAAGGCTTGTTTGGAAAATCCGTGTGTGAATGGTCTAATTTCTTGATTCCATTAGGTCAGAATCGCAACAATTCACGAAATATAATTATTTCACGTCCTATCTAATCCAGACTAAGTCAATTTAATAAATGTAACTTCAACACCTGAGCACGTAATCTGTAGATACATATCTACATGTTGACCTTGGACACCAAATTGCTTCTGAGCATGTGAAATAAGGATTTATGCACAGAATCCTGTTTCATCATATGAATTCTGCTGTAATTTAATCATTTCGCTGAACTTCTCTCGGCAGTTTCCAATCCTGCTCGTCACTAAGGTAACTGGAATTGGCAGTAAGGATTCCTGAGAAAATCGGGTAATCAAAGTGTGTTTTCCTTGAAACGTTATTAAGTGAGTCAAATCAAAAATCAAATGAAAGGATGGAATTTGAAATATGGCAACTCACTCATCGTCAGTACAAAAAAGAATAAAACGTTAGTTCAATCGTCCAATCGGCATCATCTTAGAAACAAGAAGATTTTAATATTACAGACCTGAACAAGAAAGGTCGTAAGTTCTTTAGCTAAATCCGGTTGACCAACACCTCACTTTACCGACGGCGTTTCACTGACGTAGTAGTTGACCGACTGCCTACTGCTGACTGCTCAACTATGTACGTATGTACATGTAAAACATGTTTAATTCTGTTCTCTGTTCACGTTTGTTTTCCTTCCCATATATGTCTCCCTTTTGCCTTTGCCTTCACATTTGCATAACATGACAACCATTTAAATAACGAGATAAGCATGTAGAAAATAGATAAGCTTATTCATGTTTTGGTATGATAACTAAGATAAAGTGGTATGCTAATTAAGGTGGAGACATAAAAAGTTGAACGCTCCGGCATTCAATTCAGTCGGACTCAGAACAGTATTAGGACCAGAACTAGAATGGAGCCCATGCCAGCTAAGGAAACGCAACAAAGAAATCCTGGTGTACGAAGGAGGAGGGCTGGAAAAATCCAAGCTGCTGGACTGACAAAGTCAAGACAGCTCTTGAATGTAAAGTTGTGCAAAATGTGGACTCATATGTACAGCATGTTTCAAAATAGACGGGCCACCCAACCAGGTGTTGTCATGGCAACCTAATCAAATTCCTTGCAACATGTGTTACAGTCGGTTAGAACTATTATAGTGCAATGGATTGATATGATTAATTCAACTATTTACTGACTGTATCTGATTACCCACCTGATACAAAATCATGAA
>JAQFXZ010000621.1:0-17334 GCA_034694025.1 Ceratophysella scotica | reverse complement strand
CATATAGTCTTCTAGTGTAATCGACTTCTACTCTGTGGCGATTGCTTGTTGATGTGGACGCGACGCAGAATTGTGCATTATTCTTGATTTTGAACACTGGCAATCATATCAAATAAAATATCCATTGGCTTAGTTGAAGAAAGCAAGCTTTTTCTCATTTCTGAAAAATAGGTACCACAGTATTGTAGTTGATAAGATTAGATTACAGATATATGGCATTTTCTTTGATAATCTCTTGCAAATGAATGTAAATTCAAAATGCACTGGGAATGACATTCTTCTATTTCTCTTTTGAAGTCATACAGTATTCAGGTGTACTTCATTTCGATTTAGTTTCAGGCCAATAATCTCTATCTAAATAAAACCTCGTATGTAGCTTTTCCTCGTCTGCGTTTACACATTCACATTTGTAGACGTTAAAGCTTGATTTTGGTTGTGGTACCACAACCAAATAGCTGTTGTTTGGGCAAGCAAAGTTTACAACATAGACCTCGGCAAAGTAAATTCTCACATTCATGTTTGACGTGAAGGCATTCATTCGGGCCTTTGAATACACGTGAGCTACAATACTATAAGGCAAAACTTGACTTTTTTTAGGGTTAGTTTCACTCTACTAAGTGCGGTCCAGCAGTATTCACTATTAACAGTAACAGTATTTGTTCCAAAATCCAGAGTTAGCAAAATGAATCCGAAGACAAAGAAACCCAAGATTTTGCTCCCCAAGAGGCTCGCTCCTGCGCCTGAATCTGATGACGAGCCTGATTCCAAAATTTCAAATTCCCTTCCGTTGAGTTCCACAATGGTTGAGGGTAGAACCCATTCGGCACGAAGAACTAAACGCGTGATGGATGAACAAATGTCCGGAATCGGAGAAGACAATGGAAATCTATCCAAGCATCAATTCAGATCAGTGGTCCAGTTGTCCGAGAAGAAGCAAAGTTCAGTTCCGTCTAAAGTAAGAATCTGTGAGTCCTTTGAAAGACACAAAACCGGATGCTCCAATTGTTCCGGTACTTACGTTGATCCCGATGCGACAGGTATTTTTTCATCTGAAAATATCAGTGGCGTGAAATCTGATTCCATTATGAAGTGAACATTTAAAATTATTCGTTGGTCAGCTATACTTGTAACTTCTGTCATGTTTTTCTTTCAATCAAAGGTGACTCTAAACCTAGAAATAGCACTTCAAATGCTGAGAAGACTAGTCTGGCTCTGGCTTCAACAGAAGAGGGAAGTGAATCTGACACAGACGTGTATGAGACGAGTTCAACCGACAACACAGTTGTACAGCCATTTTGTTCGTCCTTTAACTCTGACATTTCTCTTAAACCAAGACGCACCCGATTCCCTTCTGAGTGCAACATATCAGCCATTTCGGAATTAGGCCAAACCTCAAGATTCGGGAGCTCAAATCTCTCTGCTACGACATTAAACCTATCAGGTACCTAAATATATCCAATGAATCCACGACATGACATAGCGCGACAATTCATAGTGCTACAACTCATTGCGAAAAGCTCATAGCGGTGAAAATTAATAGTGGCGACTATTCGTAGTGGAGACAATTCGTAGCCTACCGAATTCATAGTGGCGACAATTCATAGCAGACGACAATTCATAGCGCGACACTTCATAGCGGAGCAAATATTTCTCTCAGAGATTCTGGAACTGCCGTTTTTAATTGAAAATTGACCAATTCTGGAACCATTCATGATGTACTTTGAGCAAAACTGGATTGGAATGAGAAAACGTGGCCATCGAAAGTAAGCCTTGGATTTCATTGTACTAGTAAATTAAACAAAAAACTAATGTTTCTTAAAAATTAAGGGAATAAAACATTCGCTGCTATTACAGAGCCGCTGCTAAGTTTGCTATCGATCTATGGAGTGCCTACACTGCCGGGAACAGGACTGGGACAAAACGAATAATGAATGCGAAGGTTTCAATTATGCCTTCAATCACCTGCTCCAAGCCCAACACCCGAACATATGACGCTTCATATTTGGTCTTCGGAAACAACATAATGACAAAAATGGCGCTGGCTAAACAAACTGGAGGAAGTTCACCTCGTCCATAAGAAATGTCACGTCAAGTTAGCTTGGCTGAAAAGCTGAAGGTGGTTGTGTCTGAGTATGATATAAGAACTTTGGATGCGTTTTTGAAAGGAATTTTTTGTTTTGAAAACTTAAAACTGGGTTGAACGTTTTTTACTTCCTGACACTCCTGCTGCAGTTTAAACAACTTGTTTATAATTGTTTGATAATAATATAATTATGGACTCCCTACTCCCTTCTACTACATTTAGGTAAATACTATTAATCGTTAATATTTTCGGTTATGGTTATAGACCCGATAGATAAATAGGAAAGTGTTTTAGAACGTCTCAACCGAAAACCACTTTTTTATCTTAATTCATAGATTTATCGATTCTGAAGTGCGTAGCGGCTCGGGATTTGTGCGGGTGCGGATCAGTCGCAGAATTAAGTTATTAGGCAATTTCTGGAGCCCCATTTTTTCTTATGGGTTTCACAATGTTAATATTGGCGGGACCCTGAGGTGAACACCAGAGGTTAACATGTAGGTACAAATAAATGGTAAATAAAAAGCGGCCAAATATATCAGGTCTATTGTTATCTGTGGTTTGTTTCGATTCCTTGATGATTAAATTGATTCCAATTGAGAGGGGTGAAATTATATCTCAATGAATTGCTCGGCTATGAATTGTCGCACTATGATTCGTCGCCTGCTATGAAATGTCGCCGCTATGAATTTGGTAGGCTACGAATTGCCGCCACTATGAATTGTCGCTGCTATGAATAGTCGCAGCTACGAATTGTCCCCGCTATGATTAGTCGCCGCTATGAATTGTTGCGCTATGAATTGTCCCGCTATGTAATGTCGTGCAACGATTTCCAATTGAACTTGACATTTTGCTATGAGCTTCTACTTTGTCTCAATCATGTGATTTGAGTGTCAACAGAAGTACCAATGAATTTATGTATTAAATCAGATCAAAGTGGTGCCTGCAAGGAGCACATGCAACAGAAGAGAGGATATGATATTATCAAACTGAATGATTCTGGATCGAAATGCGAATACCAGTTTGTTGATGGAGTTCATCAGCGCTTTTGCTCTTCTTATTTGGGAAATGGGTTCGATGTTCCCAGTCAAATTCGTTTCCCTTGTGATCCAACTCTTTCAGCTGTCGCCTATTCGGATCGGGAACTACCAGAAAACGCATCAAACATTTCCGAAACGACGTTGAAAGGTAAAAGAATTTTAACAGAAATTCAATTACAGGAGTAATGAAAATACCAAACGTGTTTCAAATGCGCTATACTAATGAAAATATTCCATCGTTGTAAGTTACACATGAAGAATATAAGGGACTTAGCGTTATAAATGAAGATTGAAGTTTATAGAGTTTATAGAATTTACAAGTTGCCCCGCCTCCGAGGCTTGGATGTAACAAGCCTTCCCAGTGGCTGGTTTTAAATCTATAATTTCGCGCCAGAAATTTATAGAATTTTTGTAAATTCCATAAATTCTATAAACTCTATAAACTTCAGTCTTAATTTATAACGCTAAGTCCCTAATTCAAAGGAGTTTCAAGCATGACAATGTGGTTTTCACAAATACATCACAGTTCTTTGTCTTGTAATTGTTTTCATACGACGTATGTGTGCTTTTTCCTAATCCAGAGTCGAACGGCAGCGAGAATGGTGATGGTCCGTTTTGTTCCTCTTTCCGCCAAGACATTTCCAAAATTCCAAGTCACATGACGTTCAACTTGGAGGACACGGTTTTCGATGTCACATCTCAGCGGTATAATTTGAGGAAACGGAAGGCTATCGTCCCAATTCAGGAAGAGTCCGAATCTGAAGAGGAGGAGTTGTCCCTGCAACCCGGTTCGCATAACGAATCAAACTCCGAATCAAACAGCGAAAGTCAAGGTAGTGAAGCCGAATATGAAACGGAGACCTGTAAATGGTTGATACAACACAAGTTAACTTGCTCCATTTGTGAACCTAGTAGAAATGAAAGTAAATGCGTCTGCTGTACATATCTGTAATCCTAAACTCGTAAATAATTTCTCAGCAGCCAATTTTTTGCTACCATTTTAGCTCACCGAGTGATACTTATGTTCTTGAATTGTTGATGCTAACTAGTATCTAAACCCCCATGCCCCCATTATGTAGAATCACCAGTACGTAATGCTACATCTACATCGGAGGAAGCAGTTGCTCAGACTTCAAGAGCCGGCAAGTTTTTCAAATGCGGACAATGTGAGAAGTCCTTCACCAGAAAAGGTTGGACATGTAATGAACTAAAGAATCTATGTATAATAGCATGGTCCAAAAAACCTTATGATCGAAATCTCTGTCGTATAGTGTCAGTTTGTTCCATTTGGGTGGTGTACCAAAATATAACCCCAGAAATTTTAATTAAAATTTAGAGGTCGCTAATTGCAGTTGAAGTTTAACCCATGGTTAGCACAGCAGAATACCACAAAATTTCATTTTAATTTATTTTAGGCTCTATTTGTTGCATTTATTCCAAATTTCTTCAGTAGAATTTGTAGAAGAGTTCACAAAGTCAGTCAAATACGTTATTTCCTCAGTTTGTGGTATTTCGGAGGCATTCCGCCGAAGAAATTTTAACTCCGCCTTCGAAGCCCGCACTTTTGGTATTATGCGGGGCATACTGCCTTGATCGGTTAATTTTTGGAGGTTTAGGACATTGCTGTTAAGGAGGTTGAATGTATTGTGACTGACCCCTTCGAAGGAATTCAGTTGCTATAAACCCGCATCCTTTCGGAAATTCGGATTTTTCGGGAGGAGTTTGGTAATTCCTGGAAGAATAACTCAGGCTTCCCGAAATGCAACAAACTGAGGAAATCAGCGAATTGACTTACTTAGTGAACTCTTCTACAAATTCTGCTGCAAAAAATTTGAGTAATTGCAGCAAATAGCAAATAGCGCCTAAAATAAATTAAAATGAAATTTTGTGCCATTCTGTCGTGCTAACCATGGCTTAAACTTCAATTGCAATTAGCGACCTCTAAATATTAATTTAAAATTCTGGGGTTTTAGGACAATGATACACTACCCAAATGGAACAAATTGACACTATACGAGATAGAGATTTCCAACACAAGGTTTTTTGGACCATGCTAATGTATAAGCTAGTAGTGTTTGCGCTAGGGATTCTAAACTTATTCACTCTTAAAACTTTTTTTTATGGAGTCAATGGTTTCCGTATTTCAATCTTTTCACCGACACAGGTTATCTCAAAGTTCATCAACAAACGGTGCATGAAGGAAAACGAGATCACATCTGTTCTACTTGTGGAATCGCTTTTGGACTCAGAAGTAAAGTTTCCAAACCGAATTAAATACAGCGAATCGTGCATTGGCTCAGCTACATTCACCATTCCATAACATACAATTATTCAAATTCACTAATACATGTCGTTTATCCATTTATCTTTCAATTATCTTAACACATGACACAGGTAATCTGCAGGTGCATCAACGTACGGTTCACGGAGGAAATCGAAAATACATCTGCTCAACTTGTGGAGTCGAATTTGGACAAAGAAGTACGTAGTTCTCTAGCCAAACTATTACGATTCCTGAATTGATTGATCTTCACTCATTGCCCTAGAACATACGAGTATTATATATTGAATCTAGCGATAGTAGTTTCTTGATTAATGATTCCTGATCAATATTATTACTGCCCAAAGTTGTCTCTGAATTCAGTCAACTTTTGGCACTAATAAAATTAATCAGCGACCATTAATCAAAAAACTACTATCACTTGCATGTAGCTTGGTTCTTTCTCAGTCCGTAGCAACAAACCCCATGACTTTGCGATCAGTATTCACTGAGGAGATTCAATTTTCCCAACTGAATTCCATATGAACGTATAACATGGAGTCCACCAGACCCTTAAACAGGACACAAGAATATTTAATGATTGATATTCTAAATTATATATTGTTAGTACTATCTTAAAATCTATTTGCTTCTATCAATCAAAGCAAATCGAAAGCTGATGTATTCAACGATCTTTATACAGGCCATCTGAAAGTACATCAAAAAACGGCGCACGAAGGAAAACGAGATCACATCTGTTCCACCTGCGGAAACACATTTGGACACAAAAGTAAAGTTTCCGAACCAATATAAATACCACGAATCCTGCATTTCCTCATCCACATTCACTGTTACAGAGCATAAAATATTATTATTCAAACTCAGTAATAATTTTTCGTTTATCCATAAATCTTTCATTGTTCTTAACACAGGTAGTCTGCAGGTGCATCAACGCACGGTTCACGGAGGAAATCGAACTTACATCTGCTCAACTTGTGGAGTCGCATTTGGACAAAGAGGTACGTAGCTCTCTAGCCAAACTATTACATTCCACGATTCCTGAATTGATTCATCTTCACTTATTGTCCTGCTCTAGAACATACGAGTATTAGATATTAACTCAACCACAAACATATTTGTGGCTAATCCATGAATCCTCTTTTAACGCCTGCTCAACCAAATAATACTCAAAATCAAGTTTTCCATTTCTTCTATTATGCCAGATTTTACGCACAATCATGTTTGGCTATTACAGCCTTTCTTGCAACGAATGCGAGTATAATTATGAATACTGTCGACCCATAAACTAAACTAAACTTAAGTTCGTGCAATCAATATCTTCAACATTAACTAAATCTCAATCTATTTATCAACCGCAGTTCATTTAAAAATCCATCGGCAAACGGTAGATGAAGGAAGACGGGGACAATTTTATCTCGCATGAACTGATTTAAGTTATTTAAGCGATGTAAAGTGTAGACAAAATACCACTGTTTTCAACAGTGGTATCTGTTCAAGAACATTCTAAATTGCGGTTTTTGATCTTAACACAGGTTCCCTGCAAGTCCATCTAAAGACGGTGCACGAAAAAAAACGAGATCACATCTGTTCTACTTGTGGAATCACTTTTGGACACAAAAGTAAGTCGCTTGTCGCTTCCATGCGAAACTGAACCCTGAATCTTCTGATCTTATTAATTGCCCTAGAACACAATAAATACATATTCAGTAGCAAATTGTAGTCAATAATACTCTTTAAAAGCTGCTCAGCCAATTAGTATTTTAAATCAAGTTTTCCATTGAATTTTAGTATTCCAGATTTGAGCAAAAGAATGAGTCTACTGTTTCATTCCAGTTAAATCACATGCCCGTAGTCATTGCGTGTCTCATAAATATCAAGGGATATTTCTGAATCTAGGACTTGTTAATTGTAAATCTAATCTCACATGAATCGATTTAATCTATTTAACCATTCTAAAGTGTAAACAAGACACGACGATTTTCAAGAACATTATAAATTACGTACTGGCCTATTGATCTTTATTGATTCCCAAAAAGTCAACTGATACACATATTCATTCAATGAACTTAACGCAGGTAGTCTGATAGAGCATCAAAAGACTGTTCACGAAGGAAAGCGGGATCATATCTGTTCTACTTGTGGAGTCGCTTTTGGACACAAAAGTAAGTACAGTACAGATTGTTTCCTAACCGAATTAAACTCCACGAATCCTGAATTCACCGATCGTCATTAGTTGTTTCAGAACGCAATAGATATTGATTCAAACTCAGTAACAAATTGTCGTTAATCCATCTATCTTCTTTAACGTAAGATCAGTCAAATAAAATACAACATCTGGTTTTCAATTTAATCCTACAATTTTACATAGATGATACGATGACTTTTTGAAGATATACGATAAACCTAGTTTTTTTTGTCAAGAATGCGCTCATAAATTGAGATTCTCATAACTTCATCAATAACTTCATCAGAGCATCAGTTCAATGTTAAATGACGAGTTGACATGTGGCCTAACATCAATGATTTGGATCTTGACAGACGTCGTCCACAATATTTCCAGTTAAGGTTTTAATTTAATCTTTTCTGTAATTGAGGTACCTTGGTGGTTCACGAAAGAGTTAAACATCAAGGAAGGAAGGACCACGTTTGTACGACCTGTGGAAAAGCATTTGGACAGATAAGTAAGATAAAAGAACGTTCTGAAACTTCTCTTTCGATAAGAACTTCCACATCACTTCGACGTAATTAGGATTTATTTTATTTGGTGCGAAGAAATATTGCACAGGGGTTGCACAATAGGATATCCACAGTTTAGCGGAACGCAGAATTATATTTACCACGAATTAATAACACTAAAGCATGAAACTGCGTTAACTCGTAAACTTGTAACAAACTTTCTCCTGCCAATAACTTCGGTTCGCGTCTAAAATTATTATGATTCTCCTATACAAATGAGTAATGGTAATCTCCATAAGGAATTGAGTTGCGAAAAAACGATTTCCTCCTAGAATACTGGTCGTAGACTCTCGGGCTTTTATGCAATGGACTGAGAATGAACTAATCTACAACTTTTACGAGCCGTTTTTTGATTTGATGTCCCAGAAAGAAGTTATTCGTGGCCAAAGTTGACTGAATTCAGGCACAAGTTTGGGCAGTAATAACTTTTTTCAGGAGCAACGAATCAAAATGCGGCTCGTAAAAGTTGAAGATTAGTTCATTCTCAGTCCATTGCAAAAACCCCGAGAGTCTACGACCAGTATTCCAGGAGGAGATCAAATTTTCCCAACCCAATATCATCAGTGATATTTCGGCGATCTGCATTCCATACGAGGGTTGTCTCAAAAGTTTTAAAATTTGACGAATGGGGTGAACTTGGACAAAGAGGCCAATATATACGATCATCTTCTTAAGCGCTCAATAGGAAAGTTCTATTTCTCGATTTTCAGGTTACAAAATATATATCCAGACTCACCTTTAATAATTACATAACAGCACAGCACCTAGTTGTCTTTACATTCGCTGCCCTGGACCTAGGACAAAGTTCCTCTTCGAAGTTAAAATCTTAATTTATCAACACTGATTGACAAATATTGTCAAAGTACTAGGTATGCTGGGATACCGCTATACACTGTCTCCTGATAATTCGAACCGCTAACCGTAGGACTCGGGCAGAATTTCCCCACGGAATTAAATCTTGGGTTTTGACATTATTACAGGCATAGCCTGTATATGTATATGTTTTGTGCGATGTAGTAGTAGTAGTAGTAGTCGGATGTGTCCTTTTATAAATTTATATATGTAATCTGGTATTACATGAACAATCTACTGCTTTATTTTTCCGAACAAAGAAACATGAATAGATTTTCAAAATCAAGTTTGTTTTTTGATTGTTTGGTTGGGGATCTTAGCACGTTGAACTGTTGTTACGCCAATACTGCCATGCGTTCTACTGCATGAATGTTTATATGAAAACTGGTAATAACAGTTTGCATATGCGGCAGCAAGCCTGCGTATGTTGAAGCAAAGCTGCGTATGCTGCCGCAAGCCTGCGTATACTGCCGCAAGCCTGCGTATGCTGCCGCAAGCCTGCGTTTGCTGCCGCAAGCCTGCGTATGCCGCCACAAGCCTGCGTATGCTGCCGCAAGCTTCCGTATGCTGCCGCAAACTTGTGTACACTACTGCCGTCTAGTTTTTTTTTTTAAATTTTGTTGGAGATTCACATGAAAAATGTTACTAACAGTCAGAAACTCGATTTATACGAAAGATTCTAGTAAAAATTTTAAACTCCATTTATATGGAAATAGTACAGATAGGTTTGTCCGCAATGTGGTACTACACACAAATACATGAAAGTGTGTCGCTGCTATGCCTGTGTTTATCGGTTACAACCGTTTATTTGACTTGTATTTGTAATTAAAGTGCTAGATACGCTAAAACAACGCTTAAACGTGTTTCTGGACAATTCCAGCGGCTGCCATATATTGGACGGGAATTCTGTCAAAAGCTTAGGGCAGCGTGTAGCGTGTAGAATTGTCCGTAAACGTGGGGTGGGTTATACTACGTATTTGAATTAATTCTAATTAAGCGCAAAGCCAATTTCACAGATTCAATATTGCACGGGGAATTAGGTCCGAGGCCAAGTTCAGCGCATGCAGCGGTCCGAATTGTCCTGGAATATGATATACAGGGCATATGTAATGTGTATGAGTTAATTCTGGACAAATGCAGAGTCAAATTGCAGATTTCTCATTAGACAAGGAATTCTGTCCGAGGTCTAGGATAAAGGATAACACATTCAGCGATCGGAACTGTCTTGAAACATGATATACGAGCAAATACTACATATGAATTATTTCTGAGCCAATCCAAATATAATGCCAATTTACAGATTCCACAATGAAGGGGGGAGTTTTGTCCGAGGCCTCGGGCAGCGTATGAAGCTGCCGGAATTGTCCAGAAGCATCGATTGTGATATCTTTGTTAAGATTATATTAGAATATTGAAATAATATTTACAAAATTTGGTATAATATCAAATATCAGATACACTCGTCCAAACTCCAAACTTTTGAGACAAGCCTCGCATAGCCGACCGGCGACGTCAAATATGTATAGGAGCCCCTTAAGTACAGTATATCACATATTCTTTCCAACGAATTACCCTAATTGCAACGCTCGCCATGAAAGGTGTAACGTGTTTTTAGGAAATATGATTTACGTAATATTAATTAATTATGCAAATCCTGCTGCTTTCTAGTCCAACGTCGCAATTCAACAGTGTAACATTATTAGGTCGTACCTTGGCTTTCACTGCGATCTTGTACCTGCTGGCTCAAATATCGTTAGTAGGTACTAGCAAATAAAATAGTGCTGACGCTTGGCAGCAAGAGCAACTCGAGACTCTTGCCACGTAATATATGTAATCGAATAATTAAATATTACACTACAATAAATTCACTCCTCTCCGAAATTACCTAATTATTTGTAACGAAGCGTTGTCAGTCTGAATCATTCCAACGGCCCATCTAAGTACTTTTAGTTCAAGTGGCACTGAAATTGCTAAGAACTGGTTCGCCGTAAGTTAACGCTTGGTTGAGGCTAGTTTACCCTGGGATTGACAATCAATTAGACGCCCGTGTGTGGATCTATCCTTGCGGCGATATGCTCACATAGTTTCTCAACAACCTTCTGGTTCAATTGTAAAACTTTAAAAACTCTGTTTAACTTCCCCTAAATATAATGACTTTAAATTTCAGGTGGTTTGACTTCGCACATGTCAACTCATGGAAATGAAAGCCTTTTCGCCTGCTCTTCTTGTGACAAGAAATTCAAGCACAAATCCAACCTAGGCACTCATAAAGCGAAAGAACATCAACGAAAGCCCAAAGAGGACTCAAATTCCAACTGAAATCGTCAATCGTCACTACTGAAACTGAAGCAAGTGCTCAATACAATCTGCCTAACCAGAATCGTACACATCTCGCTCGATCCCGCCCGCACCCGCTAAGCCTCAGTGTGATACCGTCTGTCTGTAGTATGTGTAAAGTGTGATGTGTTTGGATTTTGAGAACTAATTCTGTACCTCCTTCAATTTACAATAATTTTATCAGGAGATTAGGAAGTTTTGAATTTGGATTGTACTTTGTACGTGTGGACATTTTCGAGTAATTTGATTATTCATACTTTACTATGGCCAGCGATTTCTGCTCAATACTGCAATACCTGTATCTAATTTGGACGTACGAACCTGGATTTGCATTCGTGATTCGTGATGTATGTAAATGTGTATTGGCACGTCGTTGAAGCTGCAATATGTCGTAACTGCAGTTGCTGCCTAAAATCAAAATAGCGTAACTGCATTTTGGCAGGTTTTGGGTAGAGCGAATAAACGTAATTAATCAAATCCCAAAATCGCTAAAAAAATCTGAGATTTCTATTTCGCTCTAAATATCATTGCCTACGGTCCGTGGGATGTAACCTTGAACCAATCCACGTAGCTTTTGAAAATTAAATTGAAAAATCAGATACGCTGTTTTGAAAGTACATTTTTCAGTGTACAAGTAAAAATAGTTCTCATGTACGACAAAACTTTTAATGCGTAGCACTCATGGTTCTGCATAGTTACGCGCTATTGCTTCAGTGATAGACAACAACACTACTCACAAAATCTCGTTTTGTCATGATATACGGCGTTTTGCCTCCCATACTACTTTTTATTTGGTTAAGGTATTTTGTTTTTCGTACAGGATACATTCCGAAGCGAATTACGAGAATTTACAAGCATGCGTATTGATTTAAATACAATTTTTTGGTGTCAAAACATTTTTTTTCGTTAAAATGCAGTTGAGCTATTTTGCTTTTAGGCAGCAACTGCAGTTACGACATATTGCAGCTTCAAACGACGCATAGTCTCTTCTCTTATTTCTCAAAGACGCATTGTGTTGGGATACCAGCGGGAAATGCTTGTCCTTCCAAAAAAGTGAACATATTGTAAACTATTTATAATTTGAATGGAGCTAATTTGTTGATTTTCCAGTTATTTAGATTTAGTATAGGCTACTATTTTTACCGAATTTCCATGATACTGTGAAGTTAATTACGGTGGATCAGGAAATATTTGTATTATCTTTATTGTTGGGTTTACCCTTACTCGTCCAGAACATGTTGGGCTCTGACTTTATGTTGATCTTGTACATTACTTTTTACGCATTGTATTTAATTCGAGTATATGTTGATTTATTACGCAAACGCGAAGTAAAATTTATATTCACTTTATCACCTGTTACACAAGTTGTCATTTTATTTTTTATTTCGATGTTAATTGGATCTTGAGGCAAGCTGAAGGCGGTGCAAATTCCCAAGGAACTATTTGCAGCAGTATTGTGTCTGCCCCCTGCAACATTACAATAATCATACGCAAATGCGTAACTTGCCTAGGTGAATTTTCTAAGATGCAAAAGGGCAGTTATAATTTACAATGGCGACATTGCAGTTTGTCTGGAAGAGAAATACAGCTTCAATAAATTGAAAGCTAAGTTTGTCAGTGAGCTGCTCAGCATGTGTCACGTAGTACAGAAGAGCTCAGTATGACACAACACATCGTATTGGCAAGCAATCTCCATACAAGCAAATAAAATAGGAACCTGTGAATGCAAAGCCAAGGCCAAGACACGGTTAAGCGTCTATCAGGTCCAAGATTCCACGAATTTTATCAAAAGTGTTTAATCTGTTGTGGAGGACGCTGGATTGTACGCTGTACTATTTTTGATGTTGAACACAGACACTGACAGGCATATAAAATAGATCCGTTGGCTTAGTGGAAGAATAAATCTCATTGCTCATTTGCATGAATGAACTATGCAATGAATAACAGCATCGTGCGGTATTTTCCTTAGGAATATTTTGTAATTGCATACACAGTCAAAATACGCCAGAGAGGAGAGGGCATATTTGTATTTTACTTTTTAGCTCAATTCAGGTGTATTTCCTAGGGATCTAATTTTTTGACCGTAATCTTGAATCCGGGTATAACATCGTATGTTCCTTATCCTCGTCTGAAATCACGACGTTCACATTTGTAAAGCTTGATTTTAGTTGTGTCTAAAATAAACCTCGACAAAGTTTATTCACAACGTTCGTTCTTCGCGTGACGAAATTCATCTTTAAATACACAAGAGCAAGGACAATACTTTTTTAAAGTGTCAGATTCACCCGGGCTAAGTGCGAACCAGTGTAGTTGCTCTAATCATTAACAGTATTTGTACCAAAATCAAAATGAACGAAATGAATCGAAAGATAAAAAAGCCCAAGATTTTGCTTCCCAAGAAGCTCGTTCCATTGCGTGTATGTGAATCCGATGACGAATCTGATTCGAACAATTCGAGTTCCCTTCCGTTGAGTTCTACAATGGTTGAGGGCAAAACCCGTTCGGCACGAAAAACTAAACGCTTGATGGAAGAACAGATTTCTAAAATCGGGGAAAATCATGAAAATATATCTAAACATGAATTAAATTCAGTAGTAAAGTCGCCTGAGAAGAAGGAAAAAACAGTTCCATCTGTAATAAGGGTCTGTGATTCCTTTGAAAGACATAAAACCGGATGTTCGAAGTGCTCCGGTTCTGCCTATGATCCAGATGCTACAGGTATTCGGTTATCTTAAATATATCTCCTTCCAAGGTGTCTTAATCAAACTACCAGATCCATGAGGTCTGATTCCATACAATGAAAGGGAAAATTTTATTTAGGAAAGGATTATTCGTACTTACTCGTTTCGTTTTCCTATTCATCTGAATGTCTGCCATGTTCGTTTACAGATGACTCTGAAATAGGAAATATCACTTTAAATGCTGAGGAGACTAGCCTGGCTTCAACAGAAGGGAATGAGTCTGATACAGACGAATCATCTGTGCATGAAACGGGTTCGAGTGAAAACACGGTTGTTCAGCCATTTTGCTCGTCCTTTAACCCAGACATATCTCAGATACGAAGGTACACCCGATTCTCTTCTGAGAGCAACATATCAGCCATTTCGGGGCTAGACCAAACCTCAAGATTCCGGATTCCCAATGAATCCGTAACGGGATCAAGCAAATCCGGTAAAGATTCCCAATTACACAGCATTTTGTATTCGGTTACTACTCTGTCACAATCATATGATTCGAGATTCTAAAAATAAACAGAAGTACCTACTAATAAGTTTATTCTATTAAATCAGATGAAAGTGGTGCCTTCAAGGAACGCAAGCAGAAAATAGGATTCGATGTTATCAAGTTGAACGATTCTGGGTCGAAATGCGAATACCAATTTGTTGACGGAGTCCATCAACGTTTCTGTTCATCCTATTTGGGAAATGGGTTCGATGTTCCTAGTCAAATTCGTTTTCCTTGTGATCCAAGTCTCTCAGCTGTCACCAATTCGGAACAGAATGTATCAGGAGGTGCATCGCCTGATTCAGATACGACGTTGACAGGTAACCAAATTCTCATTAGAATAGATATATAGAATTAAAAATATTAATGTAAAAGCAAAACACCTTTCAAATTATCTCCTTCCGTTTTATATTCGGAATTATTTGAACCATGACCAAAAAGTTTTGAAAAAATACATCGGTCTGCCATTCTGGATCATGTAATGGTTGCTTGATTCATTTGGTTCGTGTTACAGAATCAATTGACAGCGACAATGGTGAAGTTCCATTTTGTTCTTCTTTCCGTCAAGACATTTCCCAAATTTCAAGTCACATGACATTCAACCTGGAGGAAGCGGTTTCTGATACCACATGCCAACGCTATAATTTGAGAAAAAGGAAGGTTGCCATCCCAATTCAGGAACAGTCCGAATCCGAAGAGGATGAGTCGAAATTGAAACCCAATTCGGATGGCGAATCCAACTCCGAATCAGAGAACGATATTCAAAGCAGTGAGGCCGCAGATAAAACTGGCAGCTGCAAGTGGCTGACACGACACAAGTTAACTTGCTCCATTTGTGAAGCTGATAGAAATGCAGGTGATGTATCGATTGTAATATGTAATTTTAAATTAATAAATCTGTTTCCAGACAATTTCTTGTTAATTTTTAATATAAAACAGTTCGTTAGATAGCGCTAATATCCATCCAGTGTACGTACATCGCGGTACCTATATTTAGTAACTAAACGCGTATTTTTTAGAATCAACAGTACGGGAATACCATTTAATTTTGTATGAAGATTCTATTTAGCAATTTGGTTTTCCTTTGTTTAATACGATTCTTTTTTCATTAGGAATCATGAATAAACACATTTCCGTTCACAAGGGTTTGAAACCATACAGTTGCTCAACGTGTAAGAAGTCCTTCTCACAAACAGGTAAGTTTCGACAACTCGCAGCAGCAAAATGCTTCTTTTAAAACAGCGTTAACAAATGTGAGACGGATCGAACAGTGGAACAACTGACCCCTCTAAAGATGGATGTAATGAAATACCGAATGTGAAACAAAACCTTATCAGTCCTAAACTAAATAGCATTCAGAGTTAATAGTTTATCATCTTATATTCTATCTATGTATTTAACAACGCAGGAGACCTCAAACGACATGAACAAGCGGTGCATGAAGGACGACGGGAACACGTTTGCAATTCTTGTGGAATTGCTTTTGGACTCAAAGGTATGTGTACAGAGGCCTCTATCCAGTCGAATCAGCATAAAATATCAAGGAAATTAATCTTAGATTACAATATTAAGAATAAGAATTGTAAACAGTAAACAAGGCACAGCACAGATATACTCAATAATATTCTAAATTACTTAATACTAACTCAATTGAAAAATATTCATCGCTGTTCAACGAACCAATAAGACTGCTGACTTCTTCAATGTTCTTTAAATAGGTAATCTGCAAAAGCATCAAAAATCGGTTCACGGAGGAAGTCGAGATTACATCTGCAATACTTGTGGACTCGCCTTTGGACAAAAAAGTAAGTAGTTTCCTAACCTAATGAATATATTCCACGAATCTTGAATTTCTTGATCCTCATTCATTATCCAAGAACATTTGAGAAATAAATTCAATTTCAGTAACTTTTGGTTAATGCATCGTTCCTTATTACAGTAATGCCTGCTCGTGCTTGACCAAAGACTACTCAATACCAAGTGTTCTGTTTGTTTTTGGTATTTCAGATTTCAGATACGGTTTAATATACTCGTATTATAGGGTTTCTCGCAATAAATGCGGGTAGATACGATAATTTTCGGACGTTCAATTTATACACTCAATACATTCCTTGCTCATTCATTCTGTATTTATGAATGCAGTTCATCTAAAAAGTCATCAACAAACGGTGCATGAAGGAAGGCGTGATCACGTTTGCTCCTCTTGTGGAATCGCTTTTGGAGAAAAAAGTAAGTCAACTGTATCATTCCTGTGAAATCACATGCTTAAAGTCATAGCATGTCGCGTAAATATCAAGGAACAATTCTGAAGCTAACATTTATCAATTCCATCTAGCATGAATTTATTTAAATTATGCAAGCTTTTTAAATTGTGGATTTAAAATCTATCTATCTTTGCTCACTCCCAAATAAATCGACTTCTGATATCTTCAATGATCTTAACACAGGTTCCCTGCGAGTCCATCAAAAAACGGTTCACGAAGGAAAACGAGATCACATCTGTTCTACTTGTGGAATTGCATTTGGACGAAGATGTAAGTAGTTTCCAAATAGAATCACATTCCACGATACCTGAATTTCCTGATTCTCATTCATTGTCCCAGAACATACCTAAAATTAACTCAGTCTCGGTAACAAATTGATGTTAATGGTTAATCAATGTTAAACATCAGCTCAGCCAAATAGTATTCACAATGAATTGTTCTATTTATGTTTAGTCTACCAGATTTCAGATATAATCTGTGTTAAATACTTGAATTCAACAGTTTGATATTCTTGTGAAT
>JAQFXZ010000620.1:0-17363 GCA_034694025.1 Ceratophysella scotica | reverse complement strand
CGATCCCTCACTGCCGCTCAGTTGCGATCCACCTACTCCCTCACTCCCACTCTTTCCTTGGACACCTGGTGTGTCCAATGTTAAATCTGAGAGGATGAAGTACTTCAGGTCTTTGAGGCAGCCAATACAGAGAATGCCTTTCTAGACACGTTGTACGAAGTGTGCGCTTAGTGGCATAGCTTGTAGATGCTCGTTAAGTTTTTCCCTTCACGTCGTCTATACCCTGCCCATTCTCATATTTTTGAAGCGAGAACGGGACTCTTAAGAGTTTCGAAATACTGAATGAATTTTTGTACGGCTTTAACATATAATATTTATTTTCGTTGCGTTTCTATGGGATACGGAATAACACGGTGGCCTCTCCTTTATACATCACCCTGTAGTTAAATACGGTTATGAGAGACACATCGTCGTTCTACATCCACTCGCTTCAGTAATTAAATTACTAACACTTTGATAATTTTGAATTCAGAATTAATGTTCAAAATTGTCCAATTAGGTAATAAAATCCAAACATAATTTAGAGTATGACAAAAAAAGTTTAGTTTAATTTTTAACAATTTGAAGTTCTGCGACGGATTTTAAAGCGGAAGGCATATCTCGTAAGACAAGGCGCATTTCAAACCAGGAGATATTTATTAGGTTGGTGGCTGAAGTAGGAATACCACATGGAAATCGACCGAAGAAGAATGCATCTCCAGCCAAAGGAACGGTTTAAATAATAAATCCCAACCTTGTGCATAAATACGTTGAAAAATAAGCTACTTAAACACACAAGCACTCAGACGGAAGAAGAGCCAAGAACTCAAGCCGTCTCTTTTCATCAAGTCCAGCGACTAAGGCAAGGCTTTCTCTTTCCCAACTCAAATATTTAGTTTTATTAATATTTTGGAGAAGCTTATTGAATTGCTCCAAATTCCAAACTTGGATGGAACTTCCTGTCCTATATCCCATGGACTCGGGCTCTTTACTTAAAGTCCAAATACTCTCATAGATGTTTGCAAACGACCTTCGCCTGCCTGTTTCAATTAACATGGCAACGCCTTTCAATGATATGACAGGAACCCATCGGGTGCTCGCCGATCCTAATGGAAACACGCACCAGCCCAACGTTAAATACATAGCGAACTTGGATTCCAGTTATTTCAATTAATTACACATGTCGCATTTCTATCTACAAATACCCAATTGGAATGACAAAAATTAATGTAAACACGCATCCATCACAGATCAAAATCAGCAATGCTGCTAATGTTCTTTCAAGAATCGCTCAGCTTACCATATTTAGTTAAAAATGTAAGCCTGCCTGCCGCCAGGAAGGATTCCATTGTCATAAGGGTCAATACAATAAGGGCCAAAAAGAGCTAAAACACTTATTGTTAGAAGGAACACGAACTGTCTAACCTAGAAGAGACAAGTTACTTATGTAACGCGTTTAGGCAGAACCTAACCCAACAAAACTCGTTTCGGACGTTTTTGTCTTGGTTTTTATTGTTTTGGATCTTCTTGGCCCCTATAGCTTTAACCAAATTGACGTGCTTCGTCAGGGGAACCTGGGATAAGTTCTTTGCCGAACCGAACAGCTGCGTTCCACACCGATTTATTGAGTATGCTCTCAACTGAGCATCCCAATACTCTAAACAGCCACGAATTCGTATTATCAGGTAGTTCCAGACCAGGCTAGGCTCTTTAATTCTGGGATCTAGTACATCCTCTGAGATCTGATCGGAATCTTAAAACGTGATTTGGAACCCCGCACGTTGCTCCACTTGGACGGTCAATGGCCGATTTGGGAGTCTATTCAAACCAAATCCGCAAATTGTGACTGTGGTGCACAATTCTCCTCGAGCATGATCCCACATATCTCACCAACTACCTTTGACCAATTTTTAAACGACATGTCAGCAAATTCGAGCTGGGTCCAGAATTGTATAACCAAGGCGGAGTTGGGCCACCTGCACTTTCACCGCCAACTCCCCACGCCCTCATATATGCACTAAAGAAGCTCCAAGTGTCCATTATCCGGCCAAGAATAGAGCTGCTTTAGCCGAGGACAGTAGTGGTTGTGAGTGGAGCGGAGATTAAGCTGACTGGGGAGGTTAGGAGATTAGGAATTACGGAGAAGAAGGATCCTTACTTCTTTTTCATCTGGACTAATGCACACTAATCGCATTGACGTCATTTCATGAACTCCAATTATGAGAAGAGGAAGCCCGGAGCGGAGAAAGTAATAGAGAGAGACAGACAGGCTCAAAACTACTTCGTGTTCCGTCAAGGTAGAAGAGACTAAGGTTTCTCCGCTCAGATTTCCCAGACATCAAAGCCGCTTTTCAATTCAGACACGGGACTAAAATAATTATGCCCAGGCAGCATCCCAAGAGGAAGGTCTGGCACAACGCACTACACTTAAATTGGGAAATAATACTATCGCGCTAAAATACGGAGACAAAACGGATCCATCAAAAGATCTAACAAGATCCCAACCGAAACGTGCGACCTCCTCCAGTCGCACAAACCATTTAGCACAGCGACAACAAAGGAAAGGAAATCATATTAGCATATTCTGTCCCAGATCAGACACTACCCGCCTTTCACCGCTTTCTCTCCTCAATACACCCTAGGTATTCAAACTCACTCAATATCGGGCCTCCGTCAAGTTTTATTATGCCTTTTTGCGCATTGTAGTAAGAGAAAAAGTGGAGCCGAGACTCAGGCCGGTTCCAAAGTTTAAATGTCAGGAAATTGGACCACTTCTAACCCGGAGAGACTCAGACACACAATAGAAAGCGATGTAACGAGCTCGTTTAGCCAGACATCGTGTAGAGAACATGGAATGAAAATGAACTCACCAACATCATGGATGAACTTCTCAATTTTGCTCTGCATTCCCCAGTAGTGAAACTCGACCCGACAGAGCTTGTAGGCACACATCACAGCTTTCCCATTGGGGAGTGGCATTGCTTTACCCTGTGATTAAAAATCAAATTACCCGTTTAGTCAATTAGAATCTAATCCCATCCCCAAGCTCCGGCCGCAGTAGTCATGGACTTAGTGAGACTCGAGTCTCAAAGTCCCGAAATCACGTAGTGAGCCACTGACCATGCACGGCGACTCATCAATTACATTGGAAAATGATCCATAAACTCAGGATCAGCCCTACTAACGAATTCAGCCACCGAATCACCAATTTCGCAAAGGCTAGGAAAGGAGAATTTTTGGGTGAAGTGATATTGAAGTTGACTGGTTGCTTGGAATGTATGAGTGGACATGGACATGCGACTCTTTATAATGGCATTACATTAGATGAGGAGACAGATAACATGACTATGCTTTTGGGTTGGAATGACATGTCATGTCAATGGCCTGGATATAAAGAGGGAAAAGTATTTCAAGGCTCTTATTCTTGAGGCAATTTGGAGGAAGCGCGATCAATAGTGTGGCGTAAGGCGTAAGTAGGAAATAAATGAATAAAAAATAGGACGGGACTTCGTTCGTAACCAAGGAAAAGGAACACGGAGCGGACTGACGGCAAATAAAATGAAATCCAGTTCATCTCTTTTTCTCCGATTGTCTCCAATAATCATCCTATTCAGTGGTGCAGCAAAAGATACACCTCCCGTCTTTATATCTACCACTTCACTCAAGGCGATACGCCACAATTCGTAGCTGAAGAATGAATAGTCCCAAAATGTTTTCGCCTTCGCCTAACACCAAAAAATTGTAAATGAACAGATGATGGTGATGATGAATGAAGGTGATGAAAAGTGGAAAATCCAACTAAATAGAAACTGCTATAACGTAGAGTTTGTTCTCAGGACTGTCTTGGAATTTCTTATAATTAGTGAGATGACACGTTTCAAATATCGAACAACGAGAATGAATGCATGAGTTGAATTTATTGTCGAAAAATGCCGAGGACTTTACAAACAGAACAACGAAAAAATGGTTCAGGTCCAGAGTTTCGCTGCATTGCAGTCCTGAAACTGTATGGTAACTGGTAACCATAAATCAGCTAAATTGTGTGGCGTCCTCCAAAATATAGCCTTTGGCACCCATATTTTGAAATCGTACAGGACAATTTGTATTGCGTAATGCTTTTCTTATGGGAGGCAACTTTTCATATTTTGCGTGAGTTTAAGTTTTGTCGTAATGTGCGATTTAATGCGACAATTGGTCAGCCATAAGAAAGTATTACATTCTGAGATTCCCATGTACGATTTTGAAATATGCCATCCGGCATCAGCGCAGACTCACGAGACTTTCGGCAGGCTCATTTTGTTTTTGAAAGTATTATTGCACTTCAAGTAGGTAAATAGTATGTGATTAGGTTTGGTGTTTGGTTAGATTTAACATTTAACCGCATGTTCCGCAATCGGGTAAATTGTATATATTGGGATCAGAGCCAGAATGAAAATTTAAAAAAAGTGGACCATTGTAAAACCGATTTAAACCTAACCTAACTTGGCCTAAGCGGAAAAGTAACAACTTATTGCATTAGTTAGGTTTGCTAATTAAAATAACCAAGGCAATCTTGTTGCAGAAATTTTGAGCACTACTGCGGGCTACAAAACTTATCAAACCTAACTTGGCATCGGTTGAATATGTTATTTTATAGTAAATTAGCTCGAATACGTTAATTAAAGTTTAATAGGAAGTTTAATAGCAGTAAACTATGTTGTTTATTTGAAACGGTCATTTGCCGTTTTCAAGCTCTGGTGCTAACATTTACAATAGAATCTATGGTCAGAAGCTGGAGCCATTATGGCGGAGTGAAAATTGTGGACCCATGAATGGTTCTGCCACTGCAACTCTGCCTCGTAGAAAAGACGTGGGGATTGGCATAGAGGGAAATATGTGAGTCAATGTCAATTGGACCCCACTCGACGGCCTTTCTCTCGGTCCAAAACGGAGTTGGGAGATAAACTGGGGATTTGAAAGTGGAATCTTTTGAATTGGGTCTATGGAACATTAATTCTTACGGCTTCAAGGTTTATCCACAGGTCGAGTTTTAATTATATGGCCGTCAAGTGCGTCCCAACTCGCTTGGCTTTGGCCGCCATGTCATGAGCCTCAAGGACTTAGGGCTAGTCTGAGTCAAGGGTCTTTTATAAACTCCTGGCATATTAACAACTTCATTACTTATTCGAGCCTATTCAGGCAGACCCGGCGCAGAGCCTCCGAATCTCTCGACAGTTGAAGCAGATGAGCAGCAACGAACTAAACCACCGACTTTTGTAAATCTCTCAATTCGCAATCTCAATTCCCTATTGGGAAGCCTTTCAAACTACGCCTGATTAGATTCTGGATCAGTCTAACAAATAACATCGCAGAGCCTTTCTATTTTATGTTCAATTATTTTTATATATTTGAATGTAGTTTTTTATTTAAAGTTGAAACTTTTTTTTAATTCTTGTTCGCTTAATTTAATAATAAAATAATTCTTGTGTTGCGGACAAAATATGCAATTCTGTACTGGTTTTTTTTTTAAATGCTGATGTTTTTAAATATGCGAGCTAAACCGGTTGAGGTCAAAGGTCGTAGGATTTCTTTCCACTGCGAATTCACATCGAGTGCAGACCAAGGTCAAGAAGCGAATCTTACCTTGCACTCATTCCAGTACTCATCCTTCCAGCCTTCAGTCAACGGACCTCTTCCCGTTTTCTGAGAAGAGAAAATTCTGGGATCCTCTTCTCGTACGTAGTCAGCTCCATGAAGTTGATCTTTCACGACGTCAATTACATCTGTCAGAAAGGAACAAAATAGGAGGAAATGAAATACATCACACAAACGCACATAAGGGAGCACTACCTGCCACTATTGTCTTTTCTAGTCCAACAATAGACTGGAGGCTGACATCAAGACAGTAATAGCTACAAATAGGCCTGACATTTCATGCCATCTCATTTCTACTCACAATCCCGTGTCTTTGATTTGATGTTCTTCAGCCTACTCCACGTCTATCATTCTCCTCCCTCTTTTAATATGCTCCTTTACCCTTTATGTTTATCCATGATTCTCGATTTTCTCTTCATACCTCACTCTGTTTCTACGGACACCAAATCAGGCATCTAGCTTAGAACAAAGTGGATGTACGTTGCCTAGAGTTTCCTTCCCAACGGCCACGCACATTACTTCTAGGCGTCTTAATAAATAAGTAAATAATCCTTCGATGCCCAATATTGGAGAGAATATTCATAGTTACTAGTTTATTTATTTCGCCAAACGTGATTCATCTCGATTTTTCATTCAAACAAACAAGATTCAAGTACTTACTCGTATTTATTAGCAATTTCAATTAAGTGAGTATCTGATTTTTAGGTTTAGCCTAGCAAGCAAATAGGCGAGTTTTACCTAATAGTGAACCCGCTCTTATTATTCCTTTGTTCGTTTGTTTATGCTCCATATGGCCGACTTTTGCTAAGCCTTAATATACAATTTAGCCCGACAGCGGTTTTGCTGGCCTCCGCACCGATTCTTCCGACTAAATATACACGATTTGTCCGTCTTGAAACTTGAAATACATATTTTGCTGTCTTACAATATTGGACCAAACTTTTGTGTACAAGATACTCTATCAAATCATAAATAAAAAAAGTAGAACATTATTTGAGTCAGTTAAGCTGTGAGAATGAATATTCTTGATGTATATCAATGACATCTTCTGGTAAACGGTCAATGCTATAGTTCAAACGTATTGAAACTAACATAATCTAATTTACTGAAACTAATGTTAAACTTCCGCAAAAGTCACGGAGCTACAGAATCCAACACATTTGGTAAATTCTGTAAACCGGTTGGCAAGTGGACAGATTTTGACGCTCATAATCAATTAAAACTTATATGTGAAGAAGGTAAAGAACAATGGGTGCACTTTTGCTTGTCTCCAATTAAGCTCCAGCTCAAGGACATTGGATTGGAATTGGGCATTTCATGTGGGAAATATTGACTCTCATCGCCCCAAATGTCAGATTTTCCAAAGGTGGATGGTAGGGAAATCCCTGGAGACGAGGACTGCGGGCGGACGCCGCTGGTCCTAAGCTAAAATGCCAAGTTGGATTTTGGGGTTTGTAGGGAAGACTGGAGACTAGTGCGGGAGATAAGTGGGTGGTGGATTAGAGATTCCGCTCGCTTCCCGACCTAACATCAATGAAATCAGTGTTTTCTCTTCTAATTTATGAAATTCCTCATCTGCACTCGAGCAGAAGAGTGGCACGTGGCCAGGAAGTTCGGAATCCACTTCACCGCATCTTCTGAAACTGAAACTTACTACAACTTGCTGGAGGTGAAGACTCTTGAGCTTAACATATTTAAGCTCTTCCTCTCAATTACCATAAAAAGCAGGCAAACTCTCATCAGGAAGCCATCCAATTCCTGTTTGACCCAGAAAACGACTTCAGCTCGTAGTCCCTTCGTAATTTCGAATTTACACGGACACAAGAAAGGTAATTAGCAAACAATTAGCCAGTAAAGTTGGTATTATTTTGAACGTTTAACAGGATTATTTAGTAAAATTTTGAAACTAAATGTTCCATACCTTGACGGTCTTCTAAAAATCCAATTTAAATGGGAAGAAGTGAAACACATTTTTATAAATCCGTGCGACGCACGTCGAATGCCATTTTTTTCAAACATGGTTAAATTGTAGAAACTACGATATTTGTAGATTTCTTTTAGAACATCGAACTTCTAGGAACTGACATGGTGCCTGTCCTGATCCTTGAGGAAGAAGCAACTCCAGTTCCTTCCTCTTCACTTCCCTTCAGTCAATACTCAATGGAATAGAAGATTGGAATGGAAGACTCTATAGAATTGGGAATGAAAAGTTTGTGGTGGAAGTTGAGATTCGGGGAATTTTCCACCCTGTTCCAATACATACAATTTGTATATTCTAATTTCAAATGCATTCTTGTCATTTCTAGAACTGTGAACTCGGAGTCCGACCCTTGAAATCCCTTTGTCAGTCCCAGATGACACTCGGCCCAAACGAGATGTTCGGAGTCAAGTGTCTCTCCAGACAGACACGTCTTCTCTCCACAACAAAACAACACTGAATCCTAAAACAGGTTTCAAAGAGCTTGAGGAGCAAGAGGAAATCAAAGCACTCCTGCCTTCTCTACATTCAGTAACTTGTAATTAAGTTACCAACTGCTTTGTTCATGCCGGAACAAAATCCCGGAAACGATTTGCTGCCTCAGCTCTTGCAACATGGCGTCTGGTTTGGTTGGTTGCTGGTGTGTTAATTTACATAATTGGTTGGTTGGTTTGTTGGGAATTATTGGCTAGGCTACCATACTTCATCGCCAACAGAATTCAACGCTGACAAGGTGGGCTTATTCGGACGAGGCTTATCTGATCAAGTTCTTCGTCCATTAATCAAACCTTAAACCCAATCCAGTCTAACCTAACCTAGCCTAATCTTACTGGAAAGGAAATGAAATATAACGCTTTGAATTTTGGATGAATTTGTTTTGTTTCTTGTAAGCCTAAGCCTGGTTTGTTAAATTCGACAATCTTTTATGCTTAGCCTAACCCCGAAACTCCTAATATTATGCACTTAAAATAATCTACAACTATACAATACATTATATGCCTTATTTGATCGTTCGTCAGCCAAATAACCTCTAAATTCACACAAAATTTAGCCTCAAGCCGCAACCATGTTCGTAAAACGGCTTTTCGGTCTGTGCTCGTTTGTCGATGCGTAGAACCAGGACCAAAGTCCAATACTGACCTACCAACCTTGTAGTTTAGTGTTTAGTAGTAACTCAACGTAAGTGACATAAAGTTTCATTGTCCGAAGAAGGATTGTGAATTGTGAAGCAGAGTACTCACCTATGACTCGATTCCTGAGGTCAGATCCGGAAAGTTTAAAAACGTTTTCCTGATGACCCACATCATCACAATAGTAGGTTTCGATCTCGAGGGAGAATCTTTGAACGAATGGGCAAGTGTAGCGGGTTTTTGTGTACGGATATGCATTCCAGGCCTCTTCCTCAACAGTGAGAGCGGACTTGGGGAGTAAGCTCTTGAACCAGCTCGGAAGATGACTTCCTATATGATAAATCTTGTGAGTGAACTGACCGCGTGGTCCAGGGCCTGGACCGTCCTTGTACGGCTCATTCACGATGATCTCAACTCCGCTCCCAGCACCCTTCGTCTCCTCCCGACTCTTCTTCTGCAATAAGTAGACAAAACGACATTCTTAAGCATCCTTTTTCCTATATCTTAATCAAGGTCAACGAGGTTAGAACATTGTTACACGTCGAGTGGATGGAAATTCAGATGAACCTATATGAAATACCAAAAGCACAGGTATTAAGTATAATACAGTTAGAGAAAATTAAATAGTGCAAAGAGAAATTGACTTCACTATGGCCAAGGTCAAACGTGCAGAGTATATGGATAGTTTGGCCCGACCTGACCTGAGTAAACCACGTTCAAATACCGTCACATCATCAGGGCTGGGCAAAATCACTGGCGAAAAACACCTAAAATTCGCCTTGAAAATTCAAAATTCAAATCAAGTCCTTTTTAGCCGTCAAAATCCAATCATCAAATCAAAATCAACAATGTTCTTTTATTTAGAATCGAAATTTTAAAATCAAATTGTAATTTAAAATAGTCAATTCAGCTGAAAATCGTGATTTTTCAGGTCAAAATCACATATTATAAAAAACAAAATACAAAATTAGGTGATTTCTTCAAAATCAAAATCCGAAAATTAAAATCTTTTAGATGACCCAAATCATGATTGTAAAATCATTGATTTTCAAAATTAAATGATTTTGCCCAGCCCCGCACACCACATGCTACAAAACTGCATACAGTTTAGAATTATATCAATTGGGTTACAATACATATTGTATGGAAAACTCCACTTAGAAGTGAAAACGTATGGTTGGGTGTTGGGTAATTATATAACAGTGTTGAATTCGTGTCCAGGTCTAATCCGTGTTTGTATCTACTAACCTGGCCAGTGATTTTACTTTTTACAGCTTTTCTTAAGTAGTACGATTGCTATCTGAACTTAACTGAAGTCCAAATCTCAACTCACTCGGGATTGAGTTGGAGAAAGTGTGAAAGGCTGAACACAAGGAGAAAGTCGTTAAGCAGCACTTTAAACGTACCCGTTTACTGACACCTATTTCCATAAAATTCTTAGCCAGTTCCAACGAAAAACAATATATTAATCATATCTTCCATGTCACTATCCCAGGATCATTAATTTGGTTTAAGCTGAGCTTTGCTGCAAAGAAAGTACACACAGCTGTAAAGCAACGCTGGAATCCCACGTGGCTATCTGTAAAGTGCGGGTTTAAACAACAAACCTCTTTTCCTCGTATACATAGTACAGCTGCTTGTATTTCGTATTCTGTGGTGTCAAACGTGAGAACCAAACGCATTGGCGGCTCTGTTATTGTCTACTATTCAAGGAGCATGGAAGAAATAGTACGAGAAGTTTTATTGTAGGTCTTCTTTCTTAGTCATAAATAGAGTTTTTAAACTTTTTAGGCAATGGTGCAACCCTAATGACAACATCGTTTGGAAAACTGCGTACAAGTCCCATGTACCACTTTAGCTCACGCAGAAAGTGCTCAAAGTTTTATACCTTGAATGCCTGTTGAATTTATTTTATTTGCTTCCTTTTTCGGTTATCTTACTTTGGGACAGAATGTTTGATGGTTAAAATAGTCATTTCACCAACGTGCTCATGGCATTGCCATCGTACGCATATGCCCGAATTGTTTCGTCCACCCATTCTAATTTGAAAACTATTAAAATACTGCGAAACGGGCTCCATTATCCGATATCTACGTATAGGTAAGATATAAGCACTGAATTAGACTTTCACGAAATCTTACGCTTGCGGCAGAAATACCAAATTGTTATCCTTCTGTATTCACGACTTTTAGATAAAAAAAATAGCTATAATGTCAAGACTTATTCGATACTTTCAGAAAGTTTCAGGTTTTTTCCAGAATCTCAAGGTTTCGTTTGTCATTGAATCGAACAGTGTCTTTAGGAAAGTCATCAAAAACGTTTCAAGGGAAAACGGCTGTGAGAGCATATGGGAGGACGTCAATTCAAAAATATCTCACCGACGGTTGGATTTCAGTATTTTCCTAATGATCAAATCGAGTTTATACTCCTTCGAAGATGAGAAATGGTGTGTCATAGTATTGTCTGCTGTAGATATGCCGGTGCTTGCAATTGAAAAGGTGATTATTCAGCAAAACTTGAAAATAATTACCTTGTATTATTTCAAGCCATGATCGACAGAAAATATTTTTTCAATTCAATTTTTTAGATCGTGAATTCTAGGCGATCAAAAACCGCAAGGCAAACACCGCGAATCCAAAAACCTTGAGGCAAAAACCGCGAATCCATAAACGGTGAGGCAAAAACCGCGCATCAGAAACCGCGAGAGAAGTAAACCGCGAAGCAAAAGAAAAACAGAAAATGCAGAATTAAAGAACTGGGAGACAAAAATTGCCGATTCAATTGGACTATTGCTCGATGAAAGCTCATTCTTGCGTTTCGTTTCAAAGGAATGCTTATTGATAGTGAAAAGAAAATTAAGGAATACTTCTGGAGACTAATTTTTGTTGAAATGTTAAATGCATTGGGGAGTCAGATAGTTTTTGATATTCGTAAAAATTATTTTTCGGTAAAATGGCATGAAACACTAATTGAAGGTAAAGTACTTTAAAATTTTCATTGTTGTGCACATCATACACCTAGGATATGAATATTTATTCACGGCGCGTGATCTTGTCGGGATGCATGATTAGTGATTAGTGCTTATGAGATTATTAGTTTTCATCGGAGTGTATGTAGAGTAGGCATATTGCAGTAGGTATTCGGTTTGCTGTATTTCAAGTGCGAACATGTACAAAGACTGCGCGCTAGTGTGCAGATGTAAATGAAAGATTAACTTATTGACTTCCTTTGCAGGTGGACACGTTCTAGGACCTAATTAAGTATTCCATTAACTTAAGTTACTCCATACACCGTATGCATTAAGAAAATCTAAGAAAATCCCATTGCTTCTGAACTGAATGGTGCTTTGTTATTTTTCGATTAGGAAACACGTCCGAAAACCTTTACCAACACCAGGTGATCATGAAACAGCGGTTAAGAGGTGAAATGTAGTAGGTTAATTGTTTATGGATTGAATTCGGAATTCGGACCTGACTTAACCCAAATCCAAATCTAATCATGTCGAACCTAACTTAGCAGTTTCGGCAGTGAATTCGGGAATTCCTGAGATGCGGATGCAATTTAAGACAAATGAAGAAACAGGAACTTACGGCAATCATGTAGAGTTGAGCAATGCGATACTCCTCGACGGTGAGCGGAAGTGGAATCCGGTACTCTTTGACAAGCATACTGGTGCAGTCTTCTTTCTCGAATTCTCATTTGGCGTCTATTCGTCTGGAGGAGAAGGCCAGGAGGGCAGCGAGACGGAGGGAGCTGGGGCCTGTGTTCTTTTGGCCACTTGGGGGCGAGGGCGACGCAGGGTTCGGAATGAAATAATTAGGGCGGTAGTGTCAGGTGGAGAGGAAGGAGCGAGACGCCGCTAATCGCTTGATTCAATTTACCAAGAATACGATGTCTCTCTTCGATTCTTTTAATGGAAAATAAGGAACAAAATGAAATGGAAAGGAGTCTATCGCTCCACTCGAACAAGTGGATTTCCAGCAACTCCGTCCACTCAGCTTCTTCTTCCTTTCTCCAGCCTCACTTATCTCCTGCACCCACAACACCTGAAATGACAAATATTGAAGAAAAGAATAAGCAAATATCAAGGTTTTAGATCTATTCCTTTTAGGATACAATGTTAAAGGCTTCTGACATCGCCAAAGGTGGTGAAAGAACCTTTAAGGTTTCACATAAACAATCAGCAGTTCTAGCACTACACAGAGACTCCTGCAATTGTCAATTTATTTGTCTCTCCTTCTTGCAGAAATAGGATGAAAGTAATAATTGCTTGTTATCCGTTGTATTTGCCCTTCTTCCCTTCTTGGAAGTACTTTTTATTTAAGTTCTACGGGGCAAGATCATGAGTTTTTAAGAGGAATCTCAATATTGATAAAGGTCGACTTTTGACTTTTTTCCTCAAATCTGACCCTGCTGTGGATGAAATCATGGCTTTAAAGGTCAATATGTTTTCGATCCTTGTTTTACACTGACTTTAAATTCTAAATGTCAAAGGTCTGACAACTTTATTCCAAACCGATGTCGTTTAAGTTGCATAAGCCTTTAAGAGTCGATGTCGAAATCGAAAGTCGTTAATTTTTGTTTCAGGCTTGTGTGCTTCTAAAAAGACATGACAATAGATAGACAATAGTAGCTAATTCTGAAAGGTTACAAGTAATGATGAAGGTTCATTTTATCCGTTTTAAATGTCAAATTCAATTTCATAGTCCAAGCCTTGGTCACCAAGGCTACAAAGTGGTAAAGGTCAGGCAATGGATTGCATAAACATTATGGAACATGAATTATGTAATGTATTATGCTTGAATCTCCTACATAATTGTATCCGTGATTTGCATTGAATTGATTGAGCGCAAGCCATGTCAAATAAAACCTAATTGATTGATTGATTGATTAGGAACATAAATGTGTATGTTGTAGCAAAAGCCAAAAAAAGTGTCCATTGGATTCGCCGTTTTAAAAAAAAAACGAACAATGCTCGAAACACGGTTAATTACAACGTGGTCCACACCCTAAAAGAACTCGCAGAAACTTGCGAAACTTGCGTCTTCGTATTGCAACCGTGGTATTCACTAGTTGGATTGAACAAGTGATTTTCGGGAATTTCAGCACAATCTAACCTGCTAAATGCAACGGAGTGATCGTATTAGGCGTATACAATGGTTGTATACCACGAAGGCAACTAACCTTATTTCAACCCGAAATTCCTTTTTACCATTTAATTTGTACCCTCGTTATGCCTACTATTTAATGCTAACGGATGCATTCCTAATACTATAAATCAAACAATTTCAAAAAAAGTGAGGTCTAAAACAGGAAATCAAATAGCATTGCGCATTCTATAAGCAAACCTATTCTAATTATGCCAAGTCAATCATTTTGTGCGTTTCCATCCACAAAGTAGTATTTTGGTCATTAGTCATTTTCTGCCTTTGATCCAAACAAGCGCCGTCGATATGAAACGAGCTGAATCTTCCACCTACCTAACTTAACCCCAAGCCTTGATAGTGTTACCAGGGGAAAGAAGACCCACAATGCTGAATATTTCCCAAATATCGAAAACCTCGGCCCTGCCTCTGAAGGAGGCCTTAGGAGGGCTCAAAAGTGGGAAGTATATTCTACGTGTGATGCAAATCAAATCCCGTCACACGATTCAGAAAATACGTACAATGTCTTCAAAGCACAGCTACAAACGTTGGAATATTCCTGCTAAGCCGGAAACATACATCATCCCAATGTTATTATTTAGCATCCGTATAAGTAGTACGCCTTAATTCAATTATGCAATACATATATGGACGGGAAATCCAATTTCCCAATCCGGGTTTCCTTTGTAGTACCAGTACTCTGCTTCTTGGATGGTATAATTTGCCGTTGTACGTTGTATGGTTTAAATTCAGCATTCACGATCACGAGTATAACTAATAACAACCCAATCCAATCCAAACTATAGCATAACAAAACTACAATTGAAAAAGCACAGCAATTATGTGAAATAGCGAGAACAGGCTTCGAGGTGATGAAATTCAGGCAACCTCCACGTAAATTTTTTTCACCGAATCCAAATTCCTTATATTTGTTTTTTGCATACATAACGTCGAATTTGTCATCCTGAAAACTGATAAGAATATTCGCGTGTTGTTTGGCATACTTGTAATATGATATGGCGCTGCATACTTTCTCTATTTTTTGCTCATTAGTCCGTAGTGAAAGTACTCTGTTTCCATCCCCAAGTCCTAGGTTACCTTTATTTCTACGTGGACATGTGAACCTCTACTGATAAATAATTGTGCAGCCATTTACTGCACGAAGAATTGAACCGAAACGTCTATGTGTAAGTTGCAAGCATGGTAAAAGAGAAATTGCAGTATGATTATGCTGTGCTATCAACTTTCACTTTGAAGTACAGCGGTGACAAAATACAATGGCAATGAAAGTCAAGTCAGGTTATTTTGTAAGGAATTCAAAAGGAAGCTGGATGTCACCCTATTTTGTACCAATTTGAGCTGAAACAAAGAGGTTCAAGTAACACTCACCGTTGTTGATGCGTGAATTCCGGAATTACACAATACGCCTTGTTTCCCTCAGACAGAAGCAAGTCAACCGAGAGGACTGTGGTATTTCAAGTGCCTATTACTACTGTCTTGCCAGGACTTCACAGGTGTCAAACTGTCACTTGAGATTTTGACGAATTCCAGCCAAATGAACAACAGAGAACTGTCAACCTGGCCCAACAAATGAACTGCTCTTGGCAGAGGCCGAGTTTTGGCACAGTAAAACTAGGAACTGGGAAAGCGGAGTTTCCGAAGGCGTTTGTGTATACGTCCAGGTCCTTTGCCTCTCTTGGGAAAAGGTGCTATTGTAATTAAGGAAAAATAGACGGGACTCTGTTTGTGTTCACGTCACTCGGGCTCCATGCAGCGGAGTGAGCAGAACTGTCTGTTTGTGTACAGGAGTTCCTGCCCGTTTTCTCTCTCCGCTCCGTCGTAGTCGACTAAACGTGGGTCTGAAGTGCGTCCCTGCCTATATACGCAACTTCTTTCCCCTGCTTCTCTCCTCATATGAGGAATGGCCTTTTGCACGAGGCCTTCGAGTCGTTCGAGCAGCTCAGGACCTGCCACATGTTCCCACCGTGGTTCCTAGTCCCCGAACTGGAGTCCAGGGCTGGAATGGGTCGGACAGGGTTTTTCTGCCTCTCCCTTCATCTCTCCTTTAAGAAGCTCCACTTGAGTACGAGATAGTTGCCAGAAAATGTCAAAGGTAAAGCGCGAGAGCTGATTCCGAAACAGACCGAGAAAAGTCATTTTCACTGTGTGTGTGAGCCTGAGCCAGGGAGCGGGGGGATAAGGCACGGCCAAGCCAGCCGAGGACTTTCTCCGCTAAGGCTCACTCGGCAAAGGCTACATGTCCACGTCCACTCAGGCTCCCTTCCACATGCTACCGCTCCCATCTCCTACCAGGAAAACAACTTTCCCAGAAATCCTCATTTCTATCCGAATCCGGACGTATCTCCATTTCAGAATTCTATCACTCAACGACGGCTGAGCCACGTGTTTACATCACTTCTTCCTTTTGGTTTTTTCTTTCATCTCGCCGCTGCTTCAGGTCAGAGAAACCCTAGCAGCACTGGTCGATCGTCGTTCTAATTTACCTCCAAAACTGAATTTAAGAGAAAAGAAGACCTTGAATCCTTCTTAGACAAGAACAGTTGAGTGGAAGACCGAAAGAAAAACAGTTAGAAAACCTCAAGAACATCTTCATGCTGGCGCAGTAATCTAGGCGCCGTCACTTTGGCGCGATCTTTCGAATGCCATCACCTGGGCATGGGCGCCGTTATTTTGGGTGCAGGAACATTGGGGCACGCAGGTGTAATTTAACCATAAGCATTCCATACGATCTTTTTTGTGCAAAATTCACAAAATTATTTAGAATGTAATAATAAATCGGCATTTTTCATGGTTCACCATTTTGTAGTTACGAATTTTACAATATTCCAAAGCCTCAACGAGCTTCTCGGAATTTGGTCGCTTTCGGTCTCTGATCCCAGCTCGTATGTAAGAATATCGGAATATAGTTAAAACTATAAAGAACCTAATAAAAACTGTATTAAGTGTTGCACACATAAAAACTTAAAACGTAAACTTGACCTGTCCGGGGAAAGTGACGACTCAACTTGCAAATCGAAATTAAGCAGAGAAAAATGAAATTAACAACGATTTTTGTGCTGTGTTGCAAAATTTGTTGTTTCGGTTAGTGCGTTACGGTTGTGTTGTGTAGCGGTCTTTGGTGTTGCGGGATTGACCTGCTCCCTGCTTCTGCTCCGTTAATAACAATAAACAAAGCTTTTAACGCCTTTTTCAGAAGTCAGCTTAACCCGATTAGTTTTAGTTAAGGATGTACTCAATTTTTTTTAAATTATCTTCAGGGGTTAGGTTGTACGTAGGTGGTAGGTAAAAAACCCGTCATGCAAACAAAACTCAATTTGGAAAAAGTGAAGACGGAAAAGTTTGCGTTGCCCGACATTTCATAGCGGGACAATTCATAGCGCGACAATTCATAGCGGAAAACTCATAGCGGCGACTATTCATAGCGGCGACTATTCATAGCGGCGACAATTCATAGTGGCGACAATTCGTAGCCTACCA